>SKCR01030571.1:0-94988 GCA_019454045.1 Zanthoxylum bungeanum
ACTTATTCTGATTGGTCATTTGCATAAGCATATCCTCCATGAATGATTATGGTTCTTAAGGAATTTCTTGAGCTTGCGGTGTATAAAAAGAATAAAATGGTTCAGTGAGATATACGGGACCTTCATTGTTGTGCTGTGTAAAATTATGATGGTTTTACCATATTGGATTGTAGTTGAACGTGCAATGATCACTATGATGGTTGTTCTTTTAGGGTTGGTGCTCAGAGCGCCAATTTTCTTATGTATTTCCCTGTAAATACTTATGTCATATTTTATCATGAATAAAATAAACATTTTCTATTATATAACATCTCTTAACATATGGTAAAGACGTAACAGAACTTAGAATGATTAGTTATGATATTGTTGTAAAAGCGTCGCAACTGACATTGAGTTGTATCATGACGTTGTCATTCTTAGATAGTTCCTGGTCAAGGTTTACACTACTTGGTCAGTAAAGTAAACACGTTGAGACTGATACATGTCGTATATTGGAATCTTGGATTCCAATGGTTTCTCAATGAACCATGAGTCTTGTAGACTCGTATAGACGTGTAGGTATTTATAGTGAATAAACACTGAAGATTCTTAATGGATGGTACACCAACGTCAATAAGAATATTCTCAGGTTGAGTGAGCATAGTGATTCTTTGACTTGAGATACCACTGTGGATATATGAGTTATCGTCCACACCTAGATGGCAGTCATGTCACCGATCTATTTAGATCAGACCTCCGCATGTTCGTTAGATGTGGACTGATGCTCATGATATCCTGTGTGTGTCAAGAAATGATCCTTCAGTTCTGTGTACAGAGCATAGGTATTCAATATAGAATTAGCAATTTGTTAAATCCATGGGCCCGTGATACACTGTAGAAATTAGTTTTAAATGTTATTGATGAGCAGAAAATATATCACTATTTACCGCCATTTGACCTAATATTTTGTATGGTTTCTCGAGTTTTATGAATGTTTTGATGTGTTTTCTGTTATTTTGCAGATAAATAAAGTTTTGGGACTCAATGGAATCAACTTGGGGCTTAAACAGCGAAAAACAGACAAAATGGCAAAATTATCATTTTGGCGTCGCGACGCACACTACTTCTGCGTCGCGACGTGCTGACGTAATCATACTGCTGACATGCTTCATCATGACATCATCTGAGGTTACTATACTGCCGAAACTTGTCATCGTCACGTCATCACCACGTCAGCACATGCGTCATCATGACGTCAGCACAATCATTCACTTTATCGACACGTGTCATTACTTACGTCAGTATGACGTCAGCATCGCGACACGCACAACTTCACGTGTCACGACGCCAAGCCAATAATTCATGCTGACAGCCACGTGTCAACATCTTAGTAAAACATGTATATGTGTCAACAATCAACGGCGCGTCGCGACACGCAAAGCATTATGTGTCACGACGTGTGAACCGAAATTTTGCCTATAAATTCAAGTTGATTTCATTTAGAATTTTCATACTTTCCTTAAGGTTCTAATAAGGATCTAAGGACTGTATCTTGTTTGTTTAATTTTTTATAATTTAAATTATGTATTTTTATTTCCAGTAATAGTAGTAGTTTATTTTCTTTACATTTATTTTATGTTTAGTAGTTAAATTTCCGCTGGGGGAAGGGTGGAGCTTTTATTATTATAGTTTAGATTAATCTCACTTAATTATAATATATAAATTATCTTAAAACCTGACTTAATTGGATACTACCTTTGTGGTCAGTTGGACTTAATTAAATTGATTTAACCTGACTAAACTGGATACCGCCTTTATGGTATGTTGGAATTGATTCAAAATCTGACTTAATCACGATACCGCCTATATGATCGGTTGGTACTATCATGCAAACTTATATATTATAATAAGGGAGATTTCTAAATTAGAAATGGTAAAAGTGGATCATCTAACCCCAGAATTTTATTTTTAATCTAGGGAAGTGATGAAGCACAATATTCACATGCTTAATAATTAATTTAATTATATTATGGGTAATACTTTAAGTTTGTTTATTGAATCTTAAGCTTAATGCTTCTTGTTGCATGATCACCAATAAGATTGATGGGGTAAACTTAAAATGAACTTGACAAAGGGATTTTAGGTTTCAGCCTTAGATTCAATAGCTCACGATCTCACCTTGGGGCAAATGATCCTTAGGTAGATTTCCTTACAGGATAGGAATATACCTGTCGGGCGGGGATAGCCACAATTGGAACTTGAACTTAATGAATCCAGGTAACTTGGTTAACATAGACATATGATTAATTGGGTTATTTTGGGTGTTTGCATCTGACCATCGGAAGAGGCTTTTGCATATCTTCGTGTTCCAGGTTAACAAATTGATTTATTACACATATATAAGAGAATCAATTCATCATTAGAATAATATTGTGTGGAATCACAACCCTAGATATTTATTTTCTTTATTATTAATTTCCTTTGTTTTATTTTATATTTTTATTTATTTAGCAAATCCACATTCAACCAACCAATCAAGCAATCATTCCCTTCTCCCTTTAATTAGATACCTGTAAATATTTAACATCAATAATTAATAACAACAATAGAAATTAAGTCCTCATGGGATAGATATTTTCATACTACTTGAGCGATATGTGCGCTTGCGTTACGTGTGTTTTACCACCGATCAAGTTTTTGGCGCTGTTGTCGGGGACTTATTTTTCTTGTGTTATTAATTTTGAAGCTATTTATTTTACTTATATCTAATTTTCTTTTATTTTATCTGTAATTTTTATTTCTTTCTTTTATTTTCAGGTGGTTGAAATGGAACATTATTGGGCGATGGAAGAATTACGAGCTTTGCGAGGGGAAGTTACACCCCAAATCAGGGAGCAACAATCCGGTTTTCTAAGGCCTATTGTCCAGCCCAACAATTATCCATGAATGTCAGAGAGAAATAACACAACATTTGCTCAACAAATTCAGATATGTGATATATGTAATGGTAACCACCACAACAATCATTGCACGTACAACTACAATTTAGGGTGGCAGAACTATCAGAGACATTCACATAATGAACCAGCATATTCACTGAACCATATTTTCCATCTTATCCACCATCATCATACAATCTTCAAGGACCAGAACCATCAGTGGGATGACAATTGATGAATAGGCTCGAGAAACGGGAAGCTAAACAAAATGAAACGTTTTTTTAGTCAAATAAGAACCTTACAGAAGCTGGTAAATGAATTGAGACAAATAATCAAGAACCGGAACTACATACCTCACAGAGAAAATTCAAATAACACTGATGAAGCCTTCGAATACCAAGAGTTTCATGATGACACCTTAACAGGTGAGGAGGCTGAGGTAGAGGTATCAGTTCAGGAGCCCGAACAAGCAGAATCTCAATTTGATCTTGATTATTCATCAGACTCTGAGGAGGAACAAGTAGCAGAGCTGTCTGTACCAACTACACCAACAAGTGAGGATGAAACTCTACATCCTCAAAATTTATATCTTGGAGCATTCATCGCACAGATGTTTGAGGAAGAGCGGAATGATGAAAAGAAAAAATACATTTCTGAAGAAAATATGGAACAAGAAGCATAACAAATGGATGAGCAAATGTCTGACCATATTGAAGATCTCATGACTTCAGGAGAAACATCACTGTATTGGGGAGTACAAATCAAAGACACCGCCCAAAACCTTGACATAATTGAACTCCCATTCAAAGTCAAGCACCATACGAGACCTTCTGATTTTCTTTCTTTCTTTTCGGGAACCACTGGAGCGATAAAGTTTAAGAAGGTGGCACAAGTATTGAATGAGATAAAATTCTTTTTGCCACTTTATCGTTGGAAGAGACCCTTTAAAAGCAACGCACATGGGATTGTCTTTATTCGGACATCCAAAACCATGTTGAAGCCTCCTTGACGAATGGACTTCAATCACGTCTTGCTGAAGACGATAAATTTAGCACTAGTAGGAAGGCAACCTATGCAAAATTTTTATTTTTATTTTCATTTAAATTTAAATTTTTATATTTTGTGTACATATGTTGAAAAGTTTTTAATTTTATGTGTTATTTTTGCAGGGAAAAACACATATGGAGCACTTAAGGCAAAGCAAACCAGTGAAAATGGGATTACCACGAAATAAAGTTTGACAAAATCACGAAGATAAAAATTCAATTTATCAGAGATGGCAGAGTAAGGAATCAACTCTTGAGACGCATCTAAATGGATATGTTTTAAAAGGTTCGTATTTTGCCAAAAAAAAAAAACCTCGCGTCGCGACACGTAAAACCCAGTGTGTCGCTACACACTGACCTAACACGTAACCCTCAATTTTTAGGGCACTGCATCGTGACACAGAAACACTGTGCGTCGCGATGCGAACGCGATATCAGGTCTTAAACCATAGGCTGACGCGTCTTCTCTTCATTTCCATTTCATCATCTTCTTTGTTTTTCTTCATTTTTTCTTCATTTTTCTTCACCCAAGACTCAATTTATCTTCAAATCACTCAACCAACTCATTAAAACTCCAAATCTTCCATTTCCCCCTTAATTTTATCTTATTTTCTTCATTTTCTCTCTCAACCAAACACTCAAATCTACCACAAAATCTCACGAAATCACTCACCCACCCTCCATTTGTGCGTGAACCACTCAAATTTGAGACTCAAGCTCGCGATTTGGGTATCTTCTCTCCTTAAATCTTCATTTTTTTTGTTGTGCGAAAAAAAAAGAGGTGCGATATTTACTGTTACAATTTTGAAGTTTTTGGTGTGTGTTGTGAATTTGGATATTGATAAATTTGTAGATTTGGGGGCGAAGGTGATTTTGTGAAATTGTGAAGTGTTAAGTGTTAGGTTGTAAATTTATGAAATCTTGAAATTTTGGGGGAAATTCTGCTGAAATTTTAAAAATGGCCCCTAAAAGAACGAGAACCTCAGCGGCAGCCGGATCGAGTTTTGATGCAACAAAGTTTGTATCGGCAGTTGTTGAGCAGTGATATGAAAAGGGGATGGGACAAAAACTTCTGATTATGGACAGGGGTTTTTAGATTAACCATGCACAGTTCCCCTAGATTCATAGAATCATCGCCACCAGGCACTGGCATAAGCTTTGCCAACAGCCTCACCCAGACTGTGTACCAGTTGTCCGGGTGTTCTACGCCAATGCTTACGAGCATCAGGCGTACCACGTGTTAGTACGAGGTCAACATGTGACGTTCGATAGGACCACTATCAATAGGTATTATGGGTTGCCTGATATAGAGGAAGATGAATATTCGGCAACCAGAGAGAATTTAGATATGACTCATCTCACAGAAATATTTTGCATCTCCAATGCTGCATGAGATATGAGTAACAACGAGGAATATTTAAAGATGAGTTCTAGGTATATTTGACCGGTGCTTACACACGCGTATAACGCAAGCGCACGTATCGTTCAAGTAGTATAAAAAGTATCGATCCAACGAGGACTTAATATCTAATCTATTAATTCTATGAGGTTAAATGATTACTAGTATCTAACAGGTTGTTTGATTGATTTGAAAAAGTGACGATTCTAAATTTAAAAACAAGTAAATAAAATTGTTCGAAAGTAGGTTTAAGAAAATTCAATATTAAAAGCTATCTAGGGTTGTGATTTCTTCCAATATCATTTTAAAGATGAAGTGGTTATTTTATAGTTGGGTAATATATTGATTTATTAAACTGAAACACTAAATTATGTAAAAGCCTCTTCCGATGGTCAACTACAAATATCCAGTATAACCCAATTGAACCATATGTTTATGTCAACCAAATTACCTGGATTCATTAAGATTAAATTCCAATTATGGCTACTTCTGCCCGACAGGTATATTCCTATCCTGTAAGGAAATCTATTAAAGGGTTATCTATCCTCAATGAAGATCGTGGGCTATTGAGTCTAAGGTCTTAAACTTAAAATCCCTATGTCTAGTTCATTTTAAGTTTACCAGTTCAATTTTATTAATGCCAGTTAATGAAAAAGCATTAAGATTAAGACTCAATAAATAAATCTTTATATTACCCAAACTATAATTTAACCCCTTATAAACCGGTGATATTGGAATTCATCACAACCCCAAATATCTAACTTAGTTACGACACATAACTAGGGTTAATAAAAACTTAAAAGTAAAAGACATAAAGTAAAAATACTGAAAAGTAATTACGGTAAAGTAAAAGCTGAAAAGTAAATTACAATAAAATAAAATGCTAAGGTAAAAGGATCAACTTTTACTACTACTAATTTAGATATCTCTCATAATATAATATATAAACTTGTGATAACATTACCAACCAGCCATATAGGCGGTAACCTGATTAAGTCAAATTAAGTCCAACAGCCATTAAGGCAGTAAAAAGATTTGTCAATGAACCTGCCATATAGGCGGTAAGAAAGTTTAATTACCAACCGACCAATCTGGCGGTATCCTTGATTAGTCAGGTTTAAACCAGATTAAAATGAATTACCAACCGACCAATATAGTGGTATCCTTTTTAAGTCAAATTTTAAATAGTGAATATATTATATTTAAGGGAGATTAATCTAAATAGAAATAGTAAAAGAATTACCTTTCACCATAGCAGGGGGAAGTTACCTCCTCATGGTGAATAGTAAGAACTGTAAAAATAAAGAAAGTAAATTACTATTATTACAGAACTTAATTAAAATTAATTACAAAACTTAAATTAAAAGACACTAGAGAGAGAAACTCCCTATTTACATCAAAGAAATGAGAGAGAATGGTACAACTGAAACTGAAATCTCGAGCTCAATTTATAGGCCTCGGTGGGCTATGGACGTCGCTACGCCAACTTCTTTTGGACGTGGCATGCTGAGGTGATGACACATGGCGATTCTGGATATGGTGATAAGGTAACACGTGGCAAGGTGGTTGGAGCTCAATTATTGTGACACGTGGTGGCTTCTGATTGGTTGGTTCAGATTCTTATCCGCCACGTGTTAGATAAAGATAAGTCAGTCAATAATTGATGCTGACGTGGCGCTGACGTGGTGACACGTGGCAAAGTGACTGTCGGCACCATAGAATTATGACACGTGGCAGGTTGTGATTGGTTGATGATGACGTGGCAATGATGTGGCAGTTTGACTCGGTCAACCGATGATGTGGATGATGACATGGCAATGACGTGGAGTGACACGTGGCGATGGCGACTGTCGGCATCGTAGGATGATGACATGTGGCACGACGCACGTTAGCAAAGTCAAACTTTTCTCAGATTCTGACACGTGGACTCGGCGCACGTTAGCACTATTCGGCGCATGTTAGGCGTCACGACGCTGAAGGTCTTGGCGTCGCGACATGGTAAATTACAAAAATGCCATTTTTTTCCAATTTTCACTGTTTTGCTCCAAATCACCTCCAGAATGTCCTGAAACTTTATTTATCTACAAAATAACACTAAACACATCAAAATATTCACAAGACTCAAGAAACTATACAAAATATTAAGTTAAATGAGTGGGAAATAGTGATAGATTTACCACTCATTGCTGTCAGGGACCCATATTACAAATGTAACTAAAGAACGAATGATCATGTTATATTGTCTACTAGAGGGTTATACCATTGATGTCGGTGGGCTGATATCGACCAATATAGCTTAGGCAGCACGTTCTATACAAAATGGCCTGTTGTATTGCAGTTTAATTACAAACCTATGCACACGGGCCAGGGTACCCATGGACCTTAGGGAAGAATCGATGCAGCCCACCACTGTATTGACCGCTCGTATCATTCAATAACTCCAAGTAGAAAGGCATGCTCATGCCCGGGCTTCCTCATTAGCACATGTACAGCCACAGAAACAACCTCAACCAGCACGAAGACCATCGCGATCTCGATCCTTATCACAACGAGTAGATCGGTCTGAATCTCGGGTCGACTACATCGCTCAACTGCTTCAGCAAATGCCACATCATCAGGGATTTAATGATGATCAGATTCCACCTTATCCAGACGACAACAGCGAGGAGGATAAGGAAGCTGAGGATTGAACAAACACGGTAACATTATTCCATTATCTTTCTTTTGTTTTGTAACGAATTGAGGACAATGATAGGTTTAGGTTTGGGGGTGAGGTTGTTTATGTTTATTTGTTTTCTCTATCATTTTTTTCGTTCTTGCATGCTTTTAATCCCTGAATGTCTTGTGACTTACATGTTTTGTGTGTTTTATTTTGTTTGCATGCTTTATTAAAAAAATAATAATAATAAATAATAATAATAAATAATAATAATAAATAATAATAATAAAATATATATATATATAGTCTAATGATGAGATTGTTTGTCTTAGTAAAAAGTTGGAAAAGATAAATGCTAATTTCACTTTTATCTTATACTTTGAACCTAATATCTAGGTCAGACTCATATGCACTTAAAAAATAGTTCTGTAGCAGTTGTCATAATAAGGAATGACAAAGTGACTAGTTGAAATAATCGGTGGTTGATGAATGACTGTTTCCCTGAATATCTGTTTCTGTCCAAATTTATTTATGATGTGAGGTATGATAAAAAAAATAGAATAAATAAAAGTTCTTACATAGTAACCAGGCATCTTGCCTCGGTAAGTAGAGATTGTTCGCGTTAAACGGTAGAACTTTTAACATCTGAGATCCGAGTAATTAAGTCCGTAGGAGTGTTTTAACACATAGTTCCCTAAAGCCAACTGGTTTGGGAGTCACTGGCTCAAAGCTCGCTACATGGATTAAAAATATTACGAAAAAAAATCACATACCTCACTTTGCGCAGATTGTAGTAGACATAACAATTTTAGATAGTCATGTTAGTTTGACCCATTAACTACTGAGAATTGAGACAAACTCACCTAGTTAATAACTTAAAATCAAAGTTGTTTGCAGAGCTATTCACACACACACTCAGAGTCTGATTTAGATATTTTGTTCAAAGGAATGGATTTTAACAATAGATTGCATTTTAAAGGTTCCTTTAACTTTGTTGCTAGACATTCTCTGAGGACATTGTATATATATAGCTATTATTTTCTTTTCTTTTCTTTTATTTCTATTTCGTTCTTTTCTTTTGAATTTTTGCTTTTGTGTGCATTAGATTGACGTTTGTAGGTATCGTCACTGTAAGCCCTCACGAGACTACAACTCGTCTACTAGGGACACCTAGGGGTTTAAAGGCTTGTTACATACGCTAAATGCAACCGTGATCCCTAAGAAAGTGGCTTAGTTTAATTTAGTTTCAGTTGTTTATTTTATTTTGCTCGAGGACTAGCAAAATGTTAGGTTTGAGGGTGTGATGAGCGGAAAATATATCACTATTTACCGCCCATTTGACCTAATATTTTGTATGGTTTCTCGAGTTTTATGAATTTTTTGATGTGTTTTGTGTTATCTTATAGATAAATAAGGTTTTGGGACTCAATGGAATCAACTTGGGGCTTAAACAGCGAAAAACAGACAAAAAAGGCAAAATCATCATTTTGGCGTCGCGACACGCTGATGTAATCATACTACCGATACGCGTCATCATGACGTCAGCCAAGGTTACTATACTATTGACACTCGTCATTGCCACATCATCGCCATGCCAGCACTTGCGTCATCATGACGTTAGCATAATCATTCACTCTGTCGACACGCGTCATTGCTTACATCAGTATGACGTCAGCATCGCGACATGTACAACTTAACGCATCACGATGCCAAACCAATAGTTCCCGCCGACACCCACGTGTCAACATCTCATCAAAACGCGTACAGGTGTCAACAATCAACGGTGCGTCGCGACACGTAAATCATTATGTGTCGCAATGCATGAACCGAAATTTTGCCTATAAATTCAAGTTGATTTCATTTAGAATTTTCATACTTTCTTTAAGGTTCTAATGAGGATCTAAGGACTGTATCTTGTTTGTTTAATTTTTTGTAATTTAAATTATGTATTTTTATTTCCTGTAATAGTAGTAGTTTATTTTATTTAAATTTCTTTTAAGTTTAGTAGTTAAATTTCCGTTGGGGAAGGGTGAAGCTTTTATTATTATAGTTTAGATTAATCTCCCTAAATTATAATATATAAATTATCTTAAAACTTGACTTAATTGGATACCACCATTTATGGTCGGTTGGACTTAATTAAATTGATTTTAACCTGACTAAACTGGATACTGCCTTTATGGTCTGTTGAAATTGATTCAAATCTGACTTAATCAGGATACCGCCAATATGGTCGGTTGGTAATAACATGCAAACTTATATATTATAATAAGGGAGATTTCTAAATCAAGAATGGTAAAAGTGGATCCCCTAACCCCCAACATTTTATTTTTAATCTATGGAAGTGATGAAGCACAATATTCACATGTTTAATAATTGATTTAATTATATTATGGGTAATACTTTAAGTTTGTTTATTGAATCTTAAGCTTAATGCTTCTTGTTGCCTGATCACCAATAAGATTGATGGGGTAAACTTAAAATGAACTTGACAAAGGGATTTTAGGTTTCAGCCTTAGATTCAATAGCCACGATCTCATATTGGGGCAAATGATCCTTAGGTAGATTTCCTTACAGTATAGGAATATACCTGTCGGGCGGGGATAGCCACAATTGGAACTTGAACTTAATGAATCCAGGTCACTTGGTTAGTATAGACATATGATTAATTGGGTTATTTTGGGTGTTTGTATCTGACCATCGGAAGAGGCTTTTGCATATCTTCGTGTTCCAGGTTAACAAATTGATTTATTACACATATATAAGAGAATCAATTCATCATTAGAATAATATTGTGTGGAATCACAACCCTAGATATTTATTTTCTTTATTATTAATTTCCTTTGTTTTATTTTATATTTTTATTTATTTAGCAAATCCACATTCAACCAACCAATCAAGCAATCATTCCATTCTCTCTTTAATTAGATACCTGTAAATATTTAGCATCAAAAATTAATAACAACAATAGAAATTAAGTCCTTGTGGGATCGATATTTTATACTACTTGAGCGATACGTGCGCTTGCGTTACGTGTGTGTTTACCACCGATCAGTTATTAAGAGATTGCTAATAGAAACGTCGACGTGATTATATCTATAGAGATTTGACGTTTATATCTATATCTCTGGAATAATCCGGATACCTGTGACGGATAATTTACGTATGCAATGACCTCGACCTGTATGGTTCAGAGAGTTTTTCCGTGTTCGTCATAATTTACAGGTGGGTAGATTATGGACACGAAATTGGATTTCTTGACGGATATGCCTGAACCTAGAGAGTCTCACTAATGAAATATACTCGTAAAGCACTAGGGCAACTTTTATGAATAATACTGATTATTTATAAATCGTTTAACGGTTAAACGAAAGATACATGCAAATGGACTTAATGGTCATTTCTAAATTAATGTGTATTTGTATTTAATATTTGATTTTATTAAATACATATTAATTAAATGTCATATTGTGATTTTTGACATATATCATTAATATATGTATTTTGATTATTTAATGTAAATATAATACATATTTAAGATATTTGTATTTAATTATTTAATTATTTAAATATTAAATGGTTAAATTAATTAAATTGAAAATATCTTAGTCATGATTAAAGTTTATAAATGGCCTTAATGATTGGCAACCCTTGGTTAATCATTAAATGATTTAATGATCAATACCAAAAGTCAAGTATATCATTACCATTTAATTAAATTGAAACAAAAAAGTAAAATATCTAAATATTCTTATTCCCAAAATTCGACCAAGTGTTGGGGGGAGTATAAATTATTATTTTTTTCATTTTCTTTGATTAGGTTAAGCCACCAAAATAATTACAAAAGAAAGTTGAGAGCAAAGTTGAAAGAAAAATGAGATAACTTAAGCCAAATATCAAGATTTTTGCAAGTATTTCTTACTTTCCTCAACTAAGAAATTATTTATATCATTCTTAGCTTCAACCTGTGATGCTAGGATGTTGTCTCTACTCTTTAGTTTGTAATTAAATTTTTGGAAACTTGTTTGAAAGGTGTAAGCATGTATGATAACAAAGAAACCATGAAATTAGTTCATTAGCTCTCTTTTGGTCATTTGATTATCAAGTTACTATTCTAGAGTTGTTAGGTCATTCATTAATGACCTATAATGTTCTTTTGTTATTTTAAAGTGTGTGAGACTTGTTTGGTGTTGTGAAAATTGAATTAAAGTGTTGATTTATTAATTTAGTGTTATTGTAATTTATCAAATGAAGATTTGTAAAATTAGGGTTCTTAACCCTTTCCAATTTTGGAATTCATATATGTGTTGTGTATTGATATATATATATCATATATTAAATTTGAGATTAATTGGATTTGATCTTAAATTGTTTTGAACAAGATTGGACCAAATTACAATCCTGTAAAATTCTGGGCAATTTCGGCAATTGTAAAAAAAATTGGAATTTTTATTGCAATTTGTATTTTGATGTATTGGACATGTATAAATCATTTTGGGATTGATTTGGAATCACTTAAATATGTATTTGACAATTTGAGGACCAAAATGAACAAAATGCAAAGTATTGGGGTAATTCGGCAATTAAGAAGAAATTTGACTTCTTGGGTTAAAATTTCAGATTTTAAGAAGAATATCAAAATTCATTCAAAAAAATTATCAGTCTTTTGACTTCTGCTCCAATAATGCAATCTTCTGATTGGTCTTTTCCTTTTGAGCTAATGTGTGATGCTAGTGATTATGCAGTTGGTGCAGTGTTAGGACAGATAAAGGAAGGTAAGCCGCATGTAATATATTACGCAAGTAGAACTTTAAACACTGCACAAATGAATTACACTACCACAGAAAAAGAACTATTTGCTGTAATATTTTCATTGGATAAATTTCGATCATATTTAATTGGTTCTTCAACCATTGTCTATTCTGATCATGCTGCTGTTAGATATTTGATGTCTAAACAAGATGTAAAACCAAGATTAATATGGTGGATTTTGTTGCTTCAAGAATTCAATCTCACAATCAAAGACAAGAAAGAGGCAGAGAACGTGGTTGTAGATCATTTATCGAGACTCATAAACGAGTCACTAATTGATACAACTCCCATTAATGACTCATTTCCCAATGAGTTTTTATTCTATGTAAACACAATGGCTTGGTATGCTAATATTGTCAATTTTCTTGCAACAGGAAAGATAATTCCTGACTGGAGCCAGCAAGACATGAGGAAATTTTTGACCGAAGTCAAAATATTCTATTGGGATGATCCAATCTGTTTAAGTGTTGCCCTGATCATATTTTCCGATGATGCATACCGGACAGTGAGATAAGTGGTGTTATTCATTTTTGTCATTCAGAAGCATGTGGGGGTCATTTTTCATCTAAGAAAATCGTTGCAAAAATCTTGCAGTGTGGATTTTATTGGCCCACCATTTTTAAAAATACACACGATTTCTGCAAAACTTGCGAAAACTGTCAAAAGTTGGGATCCATTTCAAAAAGAAACATGATGCCTTTAAATCCCATCCTTGTCGTTGAAATCTTTGATTGTTGGGGGATAGATTTCATGGGCTCATTTCCACCATCATTTGAATTTTTATATATTTTAGTTGCAGTCGATTATGTCTCAAAATGGGTCGAGGCGATTCCTTATCGGAACATTGATCAAACAATTGTGATCAAATTTTTAAAAGAACATATTTTAAGTCGATTTGGAATCCCTCGGGCCATTATAAATGATAGAGGTAAACACTTTTGTAACAGACTCTTTGAGTCTTTAATGAAAAAGTATAAAGTGAATGGACAATGTCTGAAACCATTTTTGGAGTGTTCGAATTTTCAAGAGTCTTTTCTCCTTTCAAACCCAGTATACCGTGATTGATGAAGTTTCTTTTCTTTTCTATTTAATATTTTTCTCATTTCCATTGTTCTTAGTTTTGCAGTATTTTTGTCTTTTCTTTTTATTTTCACACCCGGTTAAGCAGTGGATAACGGTACTCCATGACTCAAAGTTGGTTATTTCAGTCTCCTAAAATTACTGATACCCTACAACTAAAGAATGGAAGAAACTCTCATAAAACTCCGCAAATATTTTCCTTCTCTTCCCCAAAATGCTCTGATAAAAATTTACAAAGCACACACATAATGAATTAGGTTTCTTATGATTCATGGTATTCCTAGTGGTATTCACTGGGTAATTGAAGCAAAGTTCGCTTGGCAGGTGAGCCATCTGACTCTTTCATTTCTTACATGTCTAGTTTAGGGAAAAGCAGATATGCTAAAAAATGAAGAGCTAAACAATTAGGTGTTTGTTATAAATGTGCATGATGCACGTGCAACACTCATTGTCGTTCTTTAGGAATGATGTCTGATAATCGCGAAGATAAAATCAATTCATTAGAGATGGCTTAAGTAAATAGTCTTTAGATGATATATCATTGACTCTTGAGATGCATCCTAGTGGATATGTTCATCGTGAGATTCACAAGTTACATACACAATTTTAAAAAGAAAGACAATAACATGGTCTCGGAAATCTGACTTTAAAAGACTTTGTTTGCCAATTTATAAGAAAATTGGAAGAGAAGCCTATCCCCGATCCATAGAGGGCGTTCAAGCCGTTACTGGAGGTAAAACCAGAGGAAGATGCGAGCCACAATCATAACTACCAATATATATTTATTGCTTTTATTTTCAATTACTGTTTTGATTAATTTACCCTTCTAAATTTCTTTACTTTTTGCCAACAGTATCTAAACTTTTTGACTATCACAATTTATTTTCATGTTCATCTAATAATTGTCATTTTACAGGTACTAGAGCTTTTATTACTCACCCTTTTTCAGGATCTATAAATTCAGCTCGTCACGTCTCTCTCTTTAACACATCTAGCTAAGAGAGATAGCACAAATGGAGACAACTTCACGATGACGAGTCACTAATATCTGTGTGTTTTGTGGAACTAACTCTGGAACTCAATCAGAATTTGCTGAGGCTGCAAAAGAATTGGGTAGAGTTATGGTGGCAAGAAATATGAACTTAATATATGACGGTGGCAATCTTGGATTGATGGGGTGTGTTTCAAAGGTTGTACAAGAAGGTGGCAGCCAAGTTTTGGGGATCATTCCAAAACCCTTAACAGAGGACAACATCATCGCAAAATCAAATGGAGAAGAATGTATTATCTCAGGTATGTCTGAAAGACTCACTGAAATGATCAATCATGTTGACGCTTTTATTGCACTACCAGGTGGGTTAGAAACGTTGAAAGAAATATTCACAGTTGCGTCATGGGCAAACTTGAATATTCACCAAAAACTTATTGGGGTATTTAATTTTAATGGATTTTTTGATTTTCTTTTTGTATTTCTTTAAGATGCCAAAATAAATGGGTTTATTTCAAAACCAGTAAGAGATATCTTCATAACTGCAAGAAAAGCTGATGATTTAATTGACCAACTCTTAGCTTATGAACCAAAAAATGACCCTATTCTTTCCAAAATTGAATTGGACCTGTAATGATCGTGGCAAAAAGCGTAGAGTAAACTTGGATCTTAATCTGTAATCTTTAGTCGTAGATGCAATTGTTAATTCAACACTAACCAGGTGATATCTTTTAAATTCTACATCTCTTTCCTTTAAACATTGGAAACAATGTCTCATTTTGGTTGGGGGAGGGGATAGGTTACTAAATTATTTTCATGTTTCATTACTTTTTCCAAAAAAAAATTATTTTTACTTTGTTGTTATTTTGTGTGTAAAAAAATATACACATATATACACACACAAACTAACAACAAATTGTGACTAATCAAGTGGAATTATTTTTCAAAGGTGGCTGTGTAAGGAGTTTTCGCTCCTGAGACGCATCAAAAAATAATTTGTAACAAGTTATTTTTGTTCATTTATTTTTGAATTATTTAAATTTGTGAATTTTCCGTAACATTGATTAAATTTGATCCTTTTATACTCATTTGACAGATATTATCAACGACGTGGTAACATATGCTCAAGGGTAGTAAGTGAAAATTTTGTAATATTCAGTTCCTAGTTGTTGGAGGTAACACCTAAAGGCAGTGAAATATGTGTTTAAAAAAATACTAACCACGCTTTTACTTAGTAATCGGACATCTTGCCTCAGGAAACATTGATTTTTATCGTAAAACGGTAGAGCTTGATATAAAAAAATGATAAAGCTTTTACTTGTTGGGGTTGGTGCTCAGAGCGCCAATTCCCGGTTGTATTTCTGTTGAATACTTCTGTAAAACATTATTATTATGAATAATATATACAGTTTCTATAATATAATCTAAATTTCTATATGGTAAAGACGTAATGACCCGAGAATGATTAGTCATGATACAGTTGCAAAAGCGTCGCAACGGACATTGAGAAGTATCATGACGTTGTGATTCTCAGACAGTTCCTGGTCAAGGTTTACACTACTTGGTCAGTATAGTAAACCCGTTGAGACCGGTACATGTCGTATACTGGAATATATGATTCCAATGGTTTCTCAATGAACCATTAGTCTTGGAGACTAGTATAGACGTGTAGGTGTTTATAACGGATAAACACTGAACGACTCACCAAAGATTCTTAATGGATGGTACACCAGCGTCAATAAGAATCTTCTTGGGTTGAGTAGCACTTGTGATTCTTAGACTTGAGATGCCATTGTGGGCACATGAGACATCTTCTACACTTAGACGGCAGTCACGTCACCGATCTATTTAGATCAAGACCTCCGCCTGTTCGTTGGGTGTTAGATAGATCCTCAGGGTGTCCTATGTGTATCAAGATAGGATCTGTCAGTTCTGTGTATCAGAGCATAGGTAGTCCATATGATTAGCAATCAGATAAAACCATGGGCCTGTGGTAAAGTTTAGAAGCTAGTTCTAAAATTTCTTTTGAGATTGCTAATGGAATAGTCGACTGGATAATCCCGATAGAGATTTGACGTTTACATCTATATCTCTGGGATTTATCCGGATACCTGTGACGGAGGAATATACATTTGCCATGACCTCGACCTGTATGGTTCAGCGTGATTATCCGTGATCGTCATAATCTACGGGTGGATAGATTATGGACACGAAATTTGATTTCGTGACGGATATACCTGAATCTAGAGAGTCTCAATAATGAAACATACTCGTAGAGCACTAGAGCAACATTAATAAATAATATTGATTATTTATAAAGTCGTTTAAAGGTTAAACGCAAGATACGTGCTAAAAGGACTAGATAGTCATTTGCCTAATTATTGTGTATTTACATTTAATACTTGATTAATTTAAATACACATTAATAATAGTCAAAATGAGTTATTTGACTTATATCCTAAATGAATATATGTTTTTAATATTTAATGTAAATATTATACATATATTTAATAAATTTGTATTTGATTAATTAATTAATTATTTAATTGTTAAATGATTAAATTAATTAAAATATAAATATCTTACATTAGGATATATTAAGTAAATGATGTTAGTTGCAATTGTTGACTTAAATAAATATCCATAAAGTGTTTTAGATATTTGTCAAGTTGATTAAATGACTTTGAAATGAAAATTTTTGGTATATGCTTGATGCAAGTTTCGGCCAAGGCTATTCTTTGAACAAGTATATATTGTTTTCATTTTCTTTTCATTTGGTTAACCTAATACACTTTTTACAAAAGAGAGACACCATTGAAGAAACCAAAAGAAAGCTTGAGAAGAAAGAAAACTTCAAAAGCTTGGAAATTTAGTAAGTTTTTCAAACTTGCTATTAGTAAGGAATATGTTCCTTAGGTTCTAGGTTTTAATATATGATATTCTTAGGATGTTTCTTTCTTTGTTCCTTGTGGTTTTTGATGATGGTAGTTTTGGAGAAGTGTGAAGCATGTGTAATGAAGGAAGTGTTGTGACTATTGTAGTTATAACTATTCTTTTAAGGTTTTTGAAACCATGTTGCTAATCTAGAGTTATTGACCCACTCTTAAATGACCTAGATTTGATCTTGAGTTGTTTCATTGTGTTGAGACTTGGATTGGATGGAGAGATGATGATGATTGAAGTAATTGATTTAATGTATTTAGTCTAATTTGTCCAATTTGAGGAAATTGAAAAATTAGGGTTCTTAACTAATTCCAAATTTGGGGGTTTTCATATGTTGTGTTATTTGTGTGTGTATATGATGAATATAAAGTTTCATGTTCATTGGATTACATTTAGATGTGTTTTGAGACATGAAATGACAAAGTGCACAAATGTGCTTCCTTATGGTGCTCTCGGCCTTGTGAGAGAATTTGGGGATTTTGGTTGCTTTGGTGTTTTGATGTTTTGAACATCATAAGTTCATCTTAGAAATGATTTAGAATCATTCAAAATTGATTAGATCAATTTCGGACTAAAATGGACAAAAATACAAAGTAAGGGTATTTCGGTAAATTCACCTAAAAATGTGTTATTGAATTTATTTTCATAATTTGATTATTGGAATGTTAAATAAATATGTTTATTTAATTAATCCGAGAAAAAGTTTGAAATCTGAAAATTGGATTTTCACCGCTTCCGCTGCGTTACCGGATTCACCCCCTAAAAACCCCTACAAAATGGTATCAGAGTGAGTCTGATTCTAGGCCACCTAATATGATTAGACTTTATTGAATCAATGTTTAATCATGTTTTCTATACTTTATGCATGCTTATTAGGATCTAAATTGGTTAGATTTAGGGTGTATGACACTTAGCGGAAAATCCCTAAATAATAAGGTTTGAATGTAATTTTGTATTTGATGCATGTTATATGGTCCGTCTTGTCAATACGGTTTATGAATACTTCTTTGTGACTACATCCGAGACCGTGCCTCTGTTGTGAGGATGTAGCCGATAAAGATTTATTTATACCGGATGTATATCAGATACTAGGTAAATTCAAGTAAAAGCGGAATTCTGAACGTGCCCTAGCTGTCAGGATTACGTAAGTAACTTGAGTTTACTATTGACGAGTTTAACCTTGGTACGTCTCCTTGTGGGCCTGCCTTCGCAGCGACAACGAGAAACGGCCAAGACCGGATACTTAGGCGTCATTAGTGAATGATTGACAAATGAGTTGTCTACCTGATGAATATACGTAGGCGAGACCGTGCCTCTGCTGTGAGCCGAAATATATTCACGGGATCCACTTTTCACTATTAGTGTTTAATTTAATCGTTAAATTTTGTATTCTGTTTTGGGATTACAGTATTGCATGATTTAGTGGGAGGGGCATATTAGATTAAAAATCCATGATCTAGTTTATGCTTTTGATATTATATAAAATTGCTTTATTTATGCTAATCGTTTTTCGTGATCTATATGATAGATTGGCGATGGCGGGACAATCCACAAATCAGTTTGCGCGTATGCTTGATGCGAACAAACTGAAAGGCGCTGAAACTTTGCAGACTGGGAATTGGATTTGAGGATTGTCCTCGATTCCGAAAAGCTGGGTTATGTTCTTGAGGGTCCGTTGCCCCTTGCAGTGGGCGAGGATGCTTCGGAGGAGGAACGCCAAGTTTTTGAAACTTGGAAGGATGATGATTTAAGGGTTAAATCATACATCCTTAGTTCACTGTCTCCGAAACTCAAGCAACAGTACTATGGTATGTTAGATTCCTATAGTATGATGACGCGATTGAGACAATCGTTTGAGAACCAGGAACAAGTTATTGTTCACAAAGTCGCCATGGAACTGTTCCATGCGCGTCTGGATGAGGGGCAGAGTGTCAGCCCACATGTTCTTCAGATGATCGATTTGATCGATCAATTGAGGCAACATAATCTCATCTTGAATGACATTCTCGGTAGGAGTGTCATTCTTGGTTCACTGCCAGCTTCATTTCGCCAGTTCGTGATGTACTTCAACATGCACGGGACTGTCTGTACCTACCAGGAGCTACATAGGATGTTGCTCACGGCAGAAGAGGACCTTAAGAAGGGAGTACCGACTCACCCTCCTAGAACTACTTCTCTTTCGGCTTCTTCCCAATGATGGTCCAAGGGAAAGAACAAGAAAGGCAAGAAGAAGAAGAAGGCTTTTGGTCCTCAACAACAGGCGAAGATTGAAAAGCCCAAAAGGGCTTCTGAAGACAAATGCCACCACTGTGGCAAAGTCGGGCACTGGAAAATGAACTGTCCTGATTACATTGCCCAAGTGAGGAGAGACAGAGCTTCTACATCAGGTACTTTTATTTTTCCAGTTATTGATTTATCTTTGGCTTGTGAAGCCGTTACATCCAGCTGGATTTTAGATTCTGCTTGTCCCATTCACATTTGCAATTCGTTGCAGGTGCTGAAGGAAAGTAGGAAACTGAAGCCTGAAGAGATGCAGTTGCGGTTCGGGAGTGGAGACTCTTTGGATGCAGTTGCAGTGGGAGTATGCGAGATCTCATTGCTGAATGGGACACTTTTGTTATATGACTGTCATTTTGTACCGGGATGTGTCGCTAATATTATATCACTTTTTGTATTAGATACAGAAGGCTATTGTATTAATATTAAGAATAGTTCTTTGTATTTATATGATAAAAATAATATTCAGATCCTTAGTTGTCCAAACCAGCATGGTCATTATACATTGCAACTTCAAAGATATATTAAATACTGGAGTTAATAAACGTAGTTTACCTGTAATTAATAATACTGAACTTTGGCATATGAGACTTGGTCACATTGGCGTTAAACGCCTTACCCAATTGGTTAGGAATGGTTTGATATCAGATCTTACCATTGAATCCTATCCAACTGTGAATCCTGTATTCAGGGTAAGATGACCAAAGCCCCATTTTCTGGTGTTGGACACCGTGCCACTAACTTACTGGAACTCGTACATTCTGATGTATGTGGTCCACTAAGTCAAACTGCTCACAGTGGTTATTCATACTTCGTTACCTTTACCGATGATTTATCACGGTACGATTATGTGTATTTGATGCGACATAAATCGAAAACCTTTGAAAAGTTCAAAGAGTTCCGAAATGAAGTAGAAAAACAACTGGTAAATATATTAAATGCCTTCGATCAGATCGAGGCGGCAATATATGAGTGGTGAGTTCATGGATTATATGAAGGAGAATGGGATTCTCACTCAATATACTCCTCCAGGTACACCACAGCACAATGGTGTATCTGAAAGGAGAAATCAGACTTTATTGGATATGGTCCGATCGATGTTGAGTTTCACAGATTTGCCTATTACTTATGGGATTACTCTCTCTTAACAGCACACATCTTTTGAATAAGATTCCTTCAAAGGCTGTTCCTACGACACCGTATCAGATATGGTTCGGTAGGAGACCAAATCTTAATTATATTAAGGTTTGGGGTTGTCCTGCCTATGTCAGGGTGACTCAGCAAGATAAGCTTTCGCCTCGAGGGCAAAAGTTTAGGTTTGTTGGATATCTTTCGAATACGAGGGGATATCTGTTCTATGATACCGAGCATCGAAATGTGTCGTAGCTCGCTTCGCAAAATTTCTAGAAGTAGAATTTTTGTCAGAAGGTGGTAATCATAGACAGGTTGAGCTTGATGAAGTCCAACCTGAAAACAACGAGCCAACGGAGGAACCTGAAGTTCAAGTAGATGAAGGACCTTCAACACACACACTCTGTAGGTCGGAAAGGTATCTAGACCTCCTGAACGTTTGTATTTGATACAAGAAAAGAGTCTGGATGTTCTCTTAGTTGAAGAGACAGATCCTTTCACCTATAGAGAATCGATGTTGGACATCGACTCCGTGAAATGGCAAAGTGCCATGAAATCCGAGATAGACTCAATGCATGAAAATCAAGTTTGGGACTTGATTCCGCTTCCCGAATGAATTGTTCCTATCGGTTGTAAATGGGTTTACAAGAGGAAGCGCGGGCCTGACGGTAAGGTTGAAACTTACAAGGCCCGACTGGTAGCAAAAGGTTACACGCAGCGACCTGGCGTCGACTACGATGAAACTTTTTCGCCGGTAGCAATGCTTAAGTCTATCCGGATTTTGCTTTCTATAGCTGCGTATCATGACGAGATTTGACAAATGGATGTCAAAACGGCTTTTCTAAATGGATTTCTTGATGAAGAAATCTATATGGAACAGCCGGAAGGTTTCACGTCCAGCGAAACCTCGGGTATGGTATGTAAGCTTAAGAAGTCCATTTATGGACTTAAACAAGCTTCACGAAGTTGGAATCTTCGATTCGATGAGATTATTAGATCGTCTGGTTTTCTCAAGAATTCAGAAGAATCCTGTGTGTATCAGAAGGCCAGTGGGAGCATGGTCGTATTTTTAGTCCTATATGTTGATGACATCCTAATCATTGGGAATGATTTAGGTATGTTGCAAAGCGTGAAAGCGTACCTCTGTAAGAATTTCTCCATGAAGGACTTGGGAGAAGCTTCATATGTTTTAGGGATAAAACTCTATAGAGATAGACAAAGGAGGCTGATTGGGTTATCCCAATCAACGTACGTAGATAAGATCTTGGAACGGTATAGCTTTGGTAACTGTAAGACAGCAAACATACCGTTCAGACATGGGATTCATCTTTCAAGAAGATGTGTCCACATACAGAAGATGAGAAGGTTAGAATGTCTAACCAACCTTATGCTTCATGTTTAGGTAGCATAATGTATGCCATGTTATGTACGAGGCCTGATATCAGTTTCGCTGTTAGCGTAACTAGTCGATATCAGTCCAATCCAGGTAATGACCATTGGATGGCCATTAAACATATCCTAAAATATCTTAAAGGTACTAAGGATAAGTTAATAATATATGGAGGAAACGAACTGCAGGTTAATGGGTATACAGACTCTGATTTCCAATTGGATCCCGATGATAGAAAGTCTACATCTGGATTTGTCTTTACCCTTAACGGAGGTGCAGTTTGTTGGAAGAGTTCCAAACAGGGATCGACAGTTGATTCCACCACTGAGGCGGAATATGTTGCAGCTTCTGAAGCTGCAAAAGAGGCTGTGTGGATAAAGAACTTTATCACAGAATTGGGAGTTGTCCCAAGTATCGAGAATGCGATTCCGTTATACTGTGATAATACTGGAGCCATTGCGCAAGCAAAGGAACCGAGGGCGCATCAGAAGTCGAAGCATGTGGAACGCAAGTACCACATCATTCGAGAGATCGTGTCGCGAGGGGATATTGTCGTGTGCAAGGTACCGAGTGAAGATAATGTAGCAGACCCGCTGACGAAGGCCATACCTCCGAAGCTGTTTGATAAACACGTGGAGTCGATGGGTATTAGATACAATCGATATTGGCACTAGAGCAAGTGGGAGATTTTGTTGGGGTTGGTGCTCAGAGCGCCAATTCCCGATTGTATTTCTGTTGAATACTTCTGTAAAACATTATTATTATAATAATATATGCAGTTTCTATAATATAATCTAAATCTATTTATATGGTAAAGACGTAATGACCCGAGAATGATTAGTCATGATACAGTTGCAAAAGCGTCGCAACGGACATTGAGTAGTATCATGACGTTGTCATTCTCAGACAGTTCCTGGTCAAGGTTTACACTACTTGGTCAGTATAGTAAACCCGTTGAGACCGGTACATGTCGTATACTGGAATATATGATTCCAATGGTTTCTCAATGAACCATTAGTCTTGGAGACTAGTATAAACGTGTAGGTGTTTATAACAGATAAACACTGAACGACTCACCGAAGATTCTTAATGGATGGTACACCAACGTCAATAAGAATCTTCTTGGGTTGAGTAGCACTTGTGATTCTTAGACTTGAGATGCCATTGTGGCACATGAGACATCTTCTACACTTAGACGGTAATCACGTCACCGATCTATTTAGATCAGACCTCCGCCTGTTCGTTGGGTGTAGATAGATCCTCAGGGTGTCCTATGTGTATCAAGATAGGATCTGTCAGTTCTGTGTATCAGAGCATAGGTAGTCCATATGATTAGCAATCAGATAAAACCATGGGCCCGTGGTAAGTTTAGAAGCTAGTTCTAAACATTCTTTTTGAGATTGCTAATGGAATAGTCGACTGGATAATCCCGATAGAGATTTGACGTTTACATCTATATCTCTGGGATTTATCCGGATACCTGTGACAGAGGAATTATACATTTGCCATGACCTCGACCTGTATGGTTCAGCGAGATTATCCGTGATCGTCATAATCTACGGGTGGATAGATTATGGACACGAAATTTGATTTCGTGACGGATATACCTGAATCTAGAGAGTCTCAATAATGAAACATACTTGTAGAGCACTAGAGCAACATTAATAAATAATATTGATTATTTATAAAGTCGTTTAAAGGTTAAACGCAAGATACGTGCTAAAAGGACTAGATAGTCATTTGCCTAATTATTGTGTATTTACATTTAATACTTGATTAATTTAAATACACATTAATTAATAGTCAAAATGAGTTATTTGACTTATATCCTAAATGAATATATGTTTTTAATATTTAATGTAAATATTATACATATATTTAATAAATTTGTATTTGATTAATTAATTAATTATTTAATTGTTAAATGATTAAATTAATTAAAATATAAATATCTTACATTAGGATATATTATAAATGATGTTAGTTGCAATTGTTGACTTAATAAATATCCATAAAGTGTTTTAGATATTTGTCAAGTTGATTAAATGACTTTGAAATGAATTTGAAATGAAAATTTTTGGTATATGCTTGATGCAAGTTTCGGCCAAGGCTATTCTTTGAACAAGTATATATTGTTTTTCATTTGCTTTTCATTTGGTTAACCTAATACACTTTTTACAAAAGAGAGACACCATTAAGAAACCAAAAGAAAGCTTGAGAAAGAAAGAAAACTTCAAAAGCTTGGAAATTTAGTAAGTTTTTCAAACTTGCTATTAGTAAGGAATTGTTCCTTAGGTTCTAGGCTTTAATATATGATATTCTTAGGATGTTTCTTCTTTGTTCCTTGTGGTTTTTTGATGATGGTAGTTTTGGAGAAGTGTGAAGCATGTGTAATGAAGGAAGTGTTTGACTATTGTAGTTATACTATTCTTTTAAGGTTTTTGAAACCATGTTGCTAATCTAGAGTTATTGACCCACTCTTAAATGACCTAGATTTGATCTTGAGTTGTTTCATTGTGTTGAGACTTGGATTGGATGGAAGAATGATGATTGAAGTAATTGATTTATGTATTTAGTCTAATTTGTCCAATTTGAGGAAATTGAAAAATTAGGGTTCTTAACTAATTCCAATTTGGGGGTTTTCATATATGTTGTGTATTTGTTGTGTATATGATGCATATAAAGTTTCATGTTCATTGGATTACATTTAGATGTGTTTTGAGACATGAAATGACAAAGTGCACAAATGTGCTCCTTATGGTGCTCTCGGCCTTGTGAGAGAATTTGGGGATTTTGGTTGCTTTGGTGTTTTGATGTTTTGAACATCATAAGTTCATCTTAGAAATGATTTAGAATCATTCAAAATTGATTAGATCAATTTCGGACTAAAATGGACAAAAATACAAAGTAAGGGTATTTCGGTAAATTCACCTAAAAATGTTTTATTGAATTTATTTTCATAATTTGATTATTGGAATGTTAAATAAATATGTTTATTTAATTAATCCGAGAAAAATTTTTGAAATCTGAAAATCGGATTTTCACACGCTTCCGCTGCGTTACCGGATTCACCCCCTAAAAACCCCTACATTACTTACTAACCAGACATCTTGCCTCAGTAAGCATTGATTGTTCGCGTAAAACGGTAGGGCTTGAGTTTGTGTTTGAATAAGTTCATTTTCGTAGCCTTTTTAACTCGAGAAATTAAGTATGTTGGGGTGCCTTAACACTTAGTTCCCTAAGGCCAACTGGTCTGTGAGTCAATGACCCAAAGCTCGTTACAAGGATTAAAAAGAAAGCTTAAGGAAATCAGATATTTTTTCTTTTTTATATCTGAGATCCGAGGAATTAAGTCTGTAAGGGTGTCTTAACACCTAATGCCCTAAAACCAACTGGTTTGGGTGTCACTGGTTCAAAGCTCGATACAAGGATTGAAGATGTATTTGTAAATAAACTTTCATTGCCAAAAGGTGTAAACTCTAATGTAATTTTAGGACAAAAATATTACTCTCTTTTTAACAAATACCTGTGAATATTGTGGGCACAATCAATTGATTAATACCTTATTTTATGAGTGTATATAACAACGGTAAAAAGGACATGAGAATTTATTTATTTGATCATTTAGAAAGAAAGAAAACAATTGTTAACTTGGATAATAATTTTTCTTTTATTTTTCGCTTGAATTACTATGGACGAGTAATAAACTGGTTGGGGGATGTGATGAAAACTAAAAAATGCATATCTATTATACGAAAAATCAATCATTTTTACACTTATAGTTTCAATAACCCCTTAATTTAGCACATCCGTGGAATAATATTTTAAGTTATGTTTTGTATATTTTTATTGTGTATTGTTATTATTTGGTAGGTAAAATACTGCTCGGAAGCTCGACAGAAAAAGCCAGACTTGGAAAAGGGCAAAAACATAAATTCACCTAGCACGTCGCAACTCGCAAGTAGGGGTTGCCGACGGTTCGGTTCGGTTCCGAATCGGAACCAAACCTAACAGTTCTGGTTCCACTTTGTGTGGAACCGGACCGTTCGGTTCCGGTTCCATTCGATTTTTTTTTTAAAATAAAAAATTGAGATTAATAAAATAATATAATTTAAAATTATGAATTTGAATTTATATAATGAACTTACATTACATAATTACATTAAATTACAAATAAAATTATTATCTAAAAAATATTAAATTAAAGAGCTTGAACTTAAATTTTTAAAAACTTAAGTTGCCTACGTATCCTCCAGGGGTGAGAGAAATCAAAACTCACGTAGTTCCATTACATTTGAAAGATATTTCCCCATTGTAATTTTACAATTATTTACATATTTAATTATCAATCATCATTCGTGGTTGTTGATCCTTCAGCCCCGCTTGCACTTGCAGATGCATTATCGAACAAGTCTTCAAATTCATCAGGGGCATCTTGTTGTTTCCTCAGATAAGCTCGGGTCCAATCATCCACACATGTTGTTGCTTCTAGAGTGTTTGGATGTAATGAAGACCATCTGACTTCCAATATATTGCCTCCGATGCTAAAGGCTTGCTCAACCGCAACGGTGGAAACATGTGATGCCAATATCTCTTTAGCAATAATTGATAATGCAGGATATACATTTTGATGTCGGTTCCACCATTCAAGGATTTGAAAATTTTTACTAACTAAATATTTAGTTGAAAACTCAAAATTTGTAGATAAATAATTATCTAATTTCGGGTTATTAGTTGTGTTATCCCTATGTTTTTTATTTCGTTGTAATAACCAACGATCACCTGTGCTAAGTCTAGATTCCATTATGGTTGTTTCGCTACTACTAGATTGTCATACTGATTGCACGTTATATCTTATGACATATTAATTAAATAACTCTATTAAATCAATTTTTATTTTAGCTATTATTATTGTAATACAACTTCATTGGTTATTCCTAAATATCCATAGTAAGAGGGTAAAGTACTATTCAAACCTTCTTATTTAAATCTAGGATCAAAAACAGCAGTAATAAGATAAAGTAAAGGAATGTCTCTAAAATAATTCAACCATTTTCGTTTCATAACATTAATAGCTTCAAACAAAACAATATCATTAGGAACACTACTATCAACATGCTCATCGAGAGTTCCAACAATATTCAAACTTTCAAGAATAAATAAATGTGTTGTAGGATAATAAACTCCGCTAAAAATTTATGTAGCATCATTAAACACTTTTAAAATCTCTAAAAAAATTTCACAAACTTCCCATTGACTAGGAAAAAGTGTGATATGTTGAACATTTTGAGAAAAAAACTACATAATGCATCTTTGTATTGCAAAGCTTGACATAAAAGAAAATAAGTTGAATTCCAACGTGTTGGAACATCTCGTGAAAATTTTATCGGTTTAATACCATTAAATTTACAAAACTTTGCCAATTCTCTCCTAACTTGAGAATAAGACCAAATACAATTAAGTGTTTTTTTAATAGGCTCAATGAAAGTTGCTAATTTTTCCAAACCATCTTGAACACATAAATTAAGGACATGACATGTGCAACGAACATGAAAAAAATGACCCCCTAAATTTGGTTCGCATATTTGTAATAAATCATTGATTGATGTAGTATTTGCAGATGCATTATCAAATCAACTGTTAAAATTTTACCTAATAAACCATATTCATCAAAAATTACTTTAATCATTCTATAAATATTTTGTGCAGTATGTTGTTCATCAAAAACTCTAAATGCAATAAGTCATTTTTGTGTGTTCCATGATGCATCAATCCTATGACAAGTCACACCCATGTATGAATGTGTTCGCCAATGGTCACTCCAAATATCAGAACAAATATATAGACGTCCTTTAATATCTCTAAATGTTTCATTTAAAATAATTTTACCATCTTTGTATAATTTAAAATTTTGACGTTTTGTTGTATTTATAGTCATTCTACATGCAGCAGGATTTAAAGCATTTTGAACATAATTCATAAAAGCAATTTTTCACCAAAACTTAAAGAAAGATGTGTCATACAAGTTAATTTAGCAAATTCTTCTCTATTTTTAGCATCTGAATATTTAAATAAATCGAAAGCACTCGTACCTCTACTAGATGATGCGTATCTGGCCATTTGAGTTTGTGTCGTATCAAGTCCAAGTTTAACCGCATGATGTCTTTCCAGGTGCTTGATCATATTGACGTATCCACCAGAAAATTTGTAAGAAACCCCACAATGCTTGCATACTGCTCTTGAACCTTCATCAGCAACGTCTAAATGAAAATGAATTTTGAAAACATCCGAGGAACGAGACTTAACTTCTCTTCTTCGTGAATCGATACTAGGGCCGCTCTCTTGGGTTGGCACATTTGACATTGTGTTCTCAGATGAGCTTGCCATTAGAGAATTGAGAATGATAAATTGTAATTTGTAATTTGTAAATGAGAGAATTGAGAATAAGAGAATTGTAAGAATTGAGAGAATTGAGAGATTGGTGTGTTGAAATAATAAAAAATCACCCTTATTTATACATTTTTAGAATATTTTTGTGATACTTAAACTGCCCCTAAAATTAACCATTTTATTATTGTTATTAGGGGTAATTTGGGAAATCCTAATGGTTTGGAACCATATGGTTCCAACGGTTCCAGCGGTTCCAACCGATTTGGTTAGGGTAAGAACCCTAACCGAACCGGTCAGGTTTCGGTTTGGTTCTGGAACCAGAATCAGAACCAGTTGGAACCGAAACCGTCCGGTTCCAACCGGTGCGGTTCTGGAACCTTGACTGGGTCTACTCGCAAGGACTTGGCATCGCGACATACCCAATAAGACAAAGACACTGCGAGCACCGCTCATCACGTCGTGACACGCAGGACTTTCACATCGCGACGCCCTAATCTCTCGACACGTGTATACAACTGGCAGCAGCGTCGCGATGCGGGGACCAAATTTTTGCCTATAAATTGAAGCTTCCGGTAGAAGAAATTTTCATATTTTATTTCCGAATTCTCTATAGATTTTTGGGAAAAGAGTGTCTTGTGTGTTTATTTATTTATCTTTCTATAATGTCTTTTTCTTTCAGTAATAAAATTACGAGTGTTTTTAATTACAAAATAAGTAGTTAATTTCTTTTTGTTGGGGTAAAGGGTGAAGCTTTTATAATGAAAACTTTGATCAATATCGTTTATATTATAATAAATAATTGTAATCTAATGATTAAAACTTGATTTAAATCTAGATTAGTTATTGACAAATCTTGCTACCGCATATATGTCTGGTTTTATATGGATACCGCTTGTATGGCTGGTTTTATATGTTTGGGCATAACTAAGTACCTGACTGGACTTTTTATCGACAAAAATGAACATCACCTATATGGTTGGTTTTATATATTTTGGCATAATTAATTCCTGAGATAAATTAATTGGGTAATAAGGATAATTTATATATTATAATAAAACGAGATTTCTAGATTTGAATTACTAAAAGTGGATCTCTAACTCCAGAATTTTATTTTGTTATTGCTTATTGATCTAAGAGTTTCCATCTACTTCAAAAAATCAAATATTTTTCTTTTCTCTCTACTTATCATTCTATTTTACTAAGTTTATTCGATGTGGATCGACCCCGGACTTACTGGGTTATTTTATTACTTCGACACTCTTATACTTGAGAGAAAAGAACCAATTTTCAAGCGTGTCAATGAGCTAGGGTTGAGAAAGGTAACTGAACTTGATGCTGATAAGATTAATAACTGTCTAACATGTAATAATTCTTGGTGGAAGAGAAGAAGCATCTTTTGGGATTTACTGTACTTGAGTTCTAATTTGATCATGAATAATCTCGATGTGATACACATTGAGAAAAATGTATTCAAAAATATGTTCAAAAATGTGATGGATGTGAAGGGAAAAACTAGAGATACTGCCAAAGTAAGGGAAAATATAGTGTCACTAGGCAAACGATCAGAGTTGCAAATACATGCGAAGTCTTGGAAGTATCATAGAGCATGTTACACATTGAATAGAAATCAAGAAGAAGTTTTATGCAAATGGTTAAAATACCTTATGTTCCCAGACGGTTATGTTTCGAATATGGGTCGATGGGTGGATATGCGAAAGTATAAATTATTTGGGATGAAGAGTCACGATTTCCATGTGTTTATACAAAGGGTAATACTAATTGCATTTCGTGAATTACTTCCATGTCATGTTTGATAGGAACTTACAGGGTTAAGTTTATTTTTCAAAGACTTAACATCAACTACTCTTAAAATGGCTGAGATTGAATACTTGAAGAATAGATCACAATCATTCTGTGCAAATTAGAGCGTATTTTCCCTCCAACCTTCTTCGATTCCACGAAATATCTTCCAGTACACATGTCGTATGAAACAAAAATAGCTTGACCCGTGCAATATCGATGGATGTATCAGTTTGAGAGGTAACAATCGAAAATACTCTTACTTATTATTACGTCAATAGAATTTCTGATTGTACATTATTTCTGTGATTATTTTATCAGATACTTTCGACATTTAAAGCATAATTACAAAACAAGGAAAATGTCAAGGGTTCCATTTGTAATTCATATAGATACAATTAATTACCTAATTATTTAACATTTAAATAACTAAATAATTAATTAATATATGTGTATGTGTGTGTGAGTGTATGTGTATGTGTGTGTATTTTTATTTACACTAAATGACAAAATACATACATAGATGACATGTGTCAAAATCTTATTTGAAAATTAATTAATGTGTATCTAATCAAATTATCTATCAAATACAAATACACATTAACCAAAATTATTCAAAATATATTATCCTAATGTTCTACGAGTATATTTCATTATGTGAGACTTTCTATGTTCATGTATATTTGTCATGGAATCCAATTTCGTGTCCATAATTCATTCACTCGTAAATTATGACGACCACAGATAAACTCATTGAACTATATAAGTCGAGGTCATCGTATACGTATAATCCCTCTATCACAGTTATCCGGATTATACCGGAGACATAGATATAAACGTCAAATCTCCTAAGGTATAATCCTGTCGACCTATAAATTTGTGGTTAACAATTAAAAACAAGCAGAACATTTTCATTTCAATATAAAACAACTAACACGATTATGGATTTTAAATATATTAGTATCATCCCACTACTTTACATAATTCTGTAATCTCCCTTAACGGAAAAATAGAAATTTGGCAATTGAATTTCATAGCGGGAAGTGGATTCCATGACATTTACTCCAGCCTCACAATAATGATGGTCTTGGCCTTCATAAACTCATTAGGTAGACCTTAAAGGTCAATCACATTCACGTGACTCCTAAATTTGGTCATGAACCATTTCTTATCCTCACAATAATGACGGTATTGGATTAAAATGTGTTCAAGGTGTATACTTGTCAATGTGCACTAATGAGCTTCGTAAGTACACCTTCATAATAATGATGGTATTGGATGACTGCGTCAACACATCACGCTACATCTAATATTTTACCGTGGTGACATAAGTTCCGACCACTTATACACTCACATTAATAACGGTATTGGGCATAAGTAATAAGAACTCATTCATCTTTCTATTGACAAGTTGAACCAACCAATAATACTCCAACATTATTAATACCATTACTTAAAATAAAGAAATCTCCTAATTACGGGAGATTTATGACAATCAAGTCATTAACATGCTTGGGTCAAAATAAAAATTTTAATTTAAAACATGTGATCAATATCCAATATGATTTATACATAACTAAATTAAAATTACTGAGGCATAGATTCAAATACAAGTGAAACATGCAACATGTGTTGTGTGGTTAAGACATACTCTGATGTCGTTCTATTGGGGCGGTTGTGGGCTCCTAAGATCGGATCGGTATCCAGCGTGGCGGAAATGGGTCTAACCCGTGGTCATTAAGCATGGGTGTATTTTTAAATATTTTAAAAGAATATTATATTCCATTACGAGTGTGTAGGGAAAAACCAAGGATGACTCGAAGTCCAGAAAAATCAAAATGGGAGAAAACCAGGACTTGCGTGCTTGGTGCGCGCCTAGAGCGTTCTTACGCATGCACTACATACAGCTCACTGCATCCAACTGGCGTCGTTTTGCTGATTTTTTTTAAAAATTCCTTAAACACTTTTAAAAATAATTTTAACATCAAAACCAATATCAACACATATTATAGAAGAAACATACTGTAGACAACAGAACCTGGGCGACGCTTTTCTAGGCTCGCGGCCTAGTTGGGAAGTATGAAATAACATGGAGTCGCCACCCGGTGTGAACCGGGACAATGATTTAAGGCCGCACTCACCCCTCGCAAGGGAAGACCTCGAACCGTTGGGTTCGGAATGGTCCCTTACTTATGTCACTTGTGATGATATAATTTGTGCAATGAACTAACCAAGTCTACTCAATAATCATGCTCAAGGGTACTTAGATCTAACATGCTTTCATCCAAATAATTTTCACGCAATGTAACACAACAAGCATATTGAACCATTAAATCAACATGTATAAATCATTACCCAAACGCATCATAAACTAAGAACATGCATAATGAACGACCTAAACATGCTTTAACAAATAAATAACAAACTAAATTAAATCATGCTTTAAATAATAAACAAATAACCTAAAGACTATAACATGCTCAAATACAAGTTAGGATGAGACGAGATACGGTATCTTAAGTGGTACGTGGCATTGTATCCCGAGTGCAGACCATACTACCGTCCATTCGGAATCGGCTATGGAATTTACGTCCGGGTTTCCATCCGATATACCACAAAAGAGAACACATATCCCGCTCATCCAACAATCACATCATGCTTCAAACGACTCTCATGCAATTATATATCAAAATAAATAAAACAACAATAAAGAAGATAAGTAGAAAGGTGCCCTCAGGTCTAACCTCTTTTGTCGTCTAAGAAAGGGCGTTACACGTCCGTTGGAAGGGTGAATGATCCGCTACTCGTTTAGTTCACCAACTCAACGTCTTTCCTCGCTGTTTTGCTGCTCGGGCTGCTGTTTCAAGTCTGTTTCGCTGCTGCTTCGCTGCTACGTTTCAGGTCATGTCTTGAGGGTTTAGCGGACTGTTTTGGGTGATTTTGAAGGCTTAGGGAGGTGCGTTTGTGGGGATTTTTTAGGGAAACTTTATGGAGGTTTTTGGGATGGTGTTTAGGTGATTTTAGGACTGTTTTATGGGTTGAAGACGCAACAAAAACTGACCAGAACAGGGGACGAACTGTGCAGTTCAAGGTGCAGTGAGGGGTGTTTCGGGACTGTTTTGGGCGCTGAATTGGAGCTGTGAATGGGGGGTCTTTTGTGCGACTTTGGGGCTGTATTTGAGGCTTATTTTAAGGTGTTTTAGGGCTGTGAATGGTGGCTGGAACTTGGCAATGGAGGGCTGTGAAAAGGGGTTTAGGCGTGAAGGGTTTTGGTGAAGGAAGAATGATGCGGCAATGGAGGGTGCTTAGGTTTAATGATTCGGCAATGGAGGCTTCAAGGAGGTTTTTGGACGTGCAAGGAGGCTTGAGAAAGTGTTTGGGACGTGCTTGGGGAAATATGTGTGCTAGGGTTGTGAATGGGGGTGAAGGCCTCTTTTTATAGGCAAAGGGAGAGGACTTTCCTAATTTGAATAGGAGAGAATCTCCTAATTGGTTTCTAATAAGGAATAGATCTCCTAATTAGGATTTGGGATTGGATTTGATTTGGTAATGACTTTATTTGATTTCTTTTATTTAGGTAAGGATTTAACAAGATTTAAACATGTGATTAATGTGCAATTACCTAAATAAAGAGCAATGGGCGTGAATCATGGCCAATGGGCATAGGTTTGGTTTGACTTGGTTTGACTTGGTTTGACTTGGGTTGACTTGGGTATTTGGGCATGGTTTGGGTTAGGTATGTGGTCTATGGGAGTTTTGGGCCTAACGTGAGCTTAGAAACGGAGGTATAACAAGCAACCGAAGCGAAAACAACGAGATTAAATCCATCAAAAATCCATTTTCCAACTTTACCCTTCCAACGTCCGTTTCCCGCGACTTTCATGACTAAAGAAGTAGTTGCCTCCATACGAGACTCATCATTGGGCTAATGTGTAAAAATGCAATGCCTACAGTCGCCCCCACTTTGATGGGACTTGTGCAGTGTGTGACAATGACAATCCTATCAAAGTACGTGCAATGCATTTTTACTTACCTGGCTCGCCAGCTGTCACCTGGTCTGCCTGCTGTGCTGAGTTGATAATGCTAAACCCCGTACCTAGGACGTCGCGGTTGCGTCTCCATACCTAGAGTACCGCAGTGATGATGTTGGTTGTCTGAGTGCTAACCCCATACCTAGGGTGTCGCAGTGACGCCTCCGTACCTAAAGTGCAACAAATGTCTGAATAGTCCACATGCCGTACCTGGCGTGCTAACCCCGTACCTAGGGCGTCGCTGTGGTCTGAATGCTAACCCCGTACCTAGGGTGTCGCGGTGACGTCTCCGTACCTAGAGAGCCACAAATGTCTGAATAGTCCACATGCCGTACCTGGCGTGCTAACCCCGTACCTAGGGCGTCGCTGTGGTCTGAATGCTAACCCCGTACCTAGGGTGTCGCAGTGACGTCTCCGTACCTAGAGAGCCACAAATGCCTGAGTGCTAACCCCGTACCTAGGGTGTCGCAGTGACGCCTCCGTACCTAGAGTGCTACAAATGTCTGAGTGCTAACCCCGTACCTAGGGTGTGGCGTGACGTCTCCGTACCTAGAGAGCCACAAATGTCTGAGTGCTAACCCCGTACCTAGGGTGTCGCAGTGACGTCCCGTACCTAGAGAGCCACAAATGTCTGAGTGCTAACCCCGTACCTAGGGTGTCGCAGTGACGTCTCCGTACCTAGAGAGCCACAAATGTCTGAATGCTAACCCCGTACCTAGGGTGTCGCAGTGACGCCTCCGTACCTAGAGTGCCACAATGTCTGAGTGCTAACCCCGTACCTAGGGTGTCGCAGTGACTTCTCCGTACCTAGAGAGCCACAAATGTCTGAGTGCTACCCCGTACCTAGGGTGTCGCGTGACGCCTCCGTACCTAGAGTGCCACAAATGTCTGAGTGTAACCCCGTACCTAGGGTGTCGCGGTGACGTCTCCGTACCTAGAGAGCCACAAATGTCTGAGTGCTAACCCCGTACCTAGGGTGTCGCAGTGACGTCTCCGTACCTAGAGAGCCACAAATGTCTGAGTGCTAACCCCGTACCTAGGGTGTCGCAGTGACGCCTCCGTACCTAGAGTGCCACAAATGTCTGAGTGCTAACCCCGTACCTAGGGTGTCGCGGTGACGTCTCCATACCTAGAGAGCCACAAATGTCTGAGTGCTAACCCCGTACCTAGGGTGTCGCAGTGACTCCTCCGTACCTAGAGAGCCACAAATGTCTGAATGCTAACCCCGTACCTAGGGTGTCGCAGCTGTGATATCTCCATGTCCGGAGTGCCGTACCTGGCTGAACTGATCTGATATCTCCATACCCAGAGTGACGTACCTGGCTGAATTGATATCTCCATACCCGGAGTGCCGTACCTGGCTGATCTGATATCTCCATACCCGGAGTGCCGTACCTGGCTGATCTGATACCTCCATGCCCGGAGTGTCGTACCTGGCTGAAACTGATTTGAACCAATGTGGGCCTCGCCCACAGAATGCCATACCCGGCAGGTCTACTACTGATGCCGATTCTCTATTTTGCACACTGTAGTGCCTCTCTTTGAGATAATCTCGATAGCTAAACATATTTTTGTCCTCAACAGATGCTTCGCGTCAAAGCCGAAGAATCTTCGAAGTATTCGACATACTCAAACCCAATCCCCTGAATGGGTGATCTGAACCAGACTCCTAGTGTGTGTGTGTGCTAAGGCTCCTTCGCAGCTTATTCCTTAAGTTAGCCAACTCGATGATTTCGCTTCGGAGAATCGGATCAGTGGGTCTAACCAACCTGGATGTCTGGGTCACATTCTGTGATTACTGTAGCATACTTAACATGATATGGTCTTCTTTTATTGCATCGTCTCTTTCTTTTCATTTTTTTTTCTTTTCTCTTTTTATTTTTCTTTTTTTCTGACTCACCTACCCTTTAAGGTAGCATTTCTCCTTATGGTGGTCCTAATACTCGCCCATGGGTAGCTTCACGCTTATCGGTTATAGGCGGTCTATTTCTTTTCTTTTCATTGCAGAGACTTTTCTTTCTTTATTTTCCAACCATATCATGTATCGTAGCATAGGCAAATCAGTGTGGACATCCAGGCAAACGGTCATTCACCGATCCACCATCTCTTCAACTAGTCATCTCATCAACCGCTCAGGCTTCTACTGTTGAGATACCTTTATCAAGTGCTTCATGAGTCCAGCCGAGATCAATCCATTCAGAATACCGGATAAGAGCGCGTCTCGCGCTTCTCGCTTCTAAGGCTTCTCCCTACAGCACATAATGTCATCACCGGACATATGTTTAACCATCAAAGACTTCTCTCTCACTCTTTTTTTTTTTTTTACTCACTCACTCACTCAATCAAAGGAATTCTTCCTCTTTACTGCTGACAATGTGGGCTTCGCCCCCGGGATCCATATCCGAACTTCAAACTCAAAATGGGCCTTAACCCTCAGATTACCATCTGAATCTTAACACCGATGTGGACCTCAGCCTTAGGATTTCTTCCCAAATTCAATACAGTGCTTTCGCTGTTTCTGATTAGCTTGCTCTTTCCGTTTTCTCTTTTATTCTTCGATACCTGTGAATATAAAACAAAAACACAAAACACGCAAAAAGGAATGCAATAATGGGTTATTTGTGTGCATGCATGCATGAGTTCTCTTTATCCCGTTGGGTTAGGTCTTCTGCGTGACTATTCAGTCTTCTGTCCCTCAAGCAAAATACAATTTCAATCTGTCAACATTGATCAGCTCGGTGAACTCATTCCCTTCCAAGTCCGACAGTCTCACTGCTCCATTTCCCATTACCTTCTGAACAATGTATGGTCCTTCCCAATTTGGTCTGAACTTCCCTCTTGGGTCTGTCGTCGACGGCTTCGACTGCTTAAGTATCAGATCACCTTTCTTGATCTTGGTAGGACGCACCTTCTTATTAAATGCTCGGGCCAACCTCTTCTGATATATCTGCATGTGATGCAAGGACTTCATCCTCTTCTCATCCATCAATGCTAACTGCTCAAACCTCTGCGAGGTCCATTCTCGTTCAGGCAATTCTGCTTCTGCTAACACCTGCATGGACTGTATCTCAACTTCCACCACCGCAGTACCGCTTCATTCCGTTGACTAAAGAGTAAGGCGTAGCTCCAGTTGCTGTCCTTACAGAAGTTCTGTATCCCCACAAGGCATATGACAGCTTATCAGCCCAGTCTTTGTAATTCTCCGTCATCTTCGCCAGAATCGTCTTTATTGTCTTGTTGGCTGCCTCAACTGCTCCATTAGCCTGCGGTCTGTATGGTGAAGACTTATGATGACCTATCCCATACCTCTGTAACATCGCCTTGGTCTCTCCCTGAACTGGACTCCATTGTCCATAACCACGTGATGCGGCATACCGTACCGGCATATGAGATTTCGGGCTATGAACTTAGCCATTTGTTTTGCCGTGACATTACGGAATGACTCGGCTTCTACCCATTTCGAGAAGTAGTCCACTGCTACCACTATAAAGCGATGTCCGTTTGACGCATTCGGCCGAATCTCTCTGATCATATCAATTCCCCATGCTGAAAGGGCCAAGGTTCTAACAACTCGTGCAATTCTGTATCCGGCAAATGATTCAAATTCTCGTGCGCTTGACAATCATGACAGTGCCTTACCAGCTTCGCGCAGTCGGCTTCCATGGTTGACCAGTAAAAGCCTTGTCTCACAATCTTGCGGGATAAGTTCAATCCGTTCATATGCGGTCCACAGACGCCAGCATGCACTTCATCCATTATCTTCTGAGCTTCTTCCTTTCTCAAGCATTTCAGCTGAACACCGTTCGCTTGCCTTTTGTAGAGTTCTCCCTTCAGACTCACATATTGAGCAGCCAACTTCTGAATGGCGATTCTGTCTTTTCTGCTCGCTTCCTCTGGGTATTCCTCATTTTCCAGATACCTCTGGATGTTATAATACCACGGTCTTCCGTCATCGACCTCTACTCCCAAGATCCTCTCTATCTCATAACCGGTTTGCTGGCCGTTGTCAACACAAGTGGTCTCATCACCAATTCTCTGGATTCTCCCAGGTTGCGCCTAGCGTTGCCAATGCATCTGCCATCTGATTTTCTTCCCGAGGCAGGTGCCGAAATTTGCAGTTAGGGATAGCATGTGCTAGGTTTCTGAGGTGGAATAAGTACGGCTTCAACCGTTCTTCTTTTAACTCCTATTCTCCTTGCATCTGTCGGATTACCAACATTGAATCTCCGTAAACATCCACGTTCGTAGCTCTCAAGGCTATTAATGCAGTCAAGCCGAATGCACATGCTTCATACTCAGCCATATTGTTAGTTACCCTGAACGTCAACCGCTTGGCCATAGGCAAAGTCTCTCCCCCAGGGGTTACTATTACAATACCGATTCCGGCTCCTTTGCAGTTCACTGCTCCGTCAAAATACATCTTCCATCCTTGGACTGCTATAGCTTGGATTTCTTCGTCGGGGAATTCAAACTTGTACTGATCCCCTTCAACAGGTTGTAAGGCTAGGAATTCTGCCACGGCTCGCCCTTTGATTACCTTTGAAGTGAGGTACTCTCGATGTCAAATTCAGTCAACAGTACTAACCATCTGCCCAGCTTTCCAACTAGTGAAGGCACCGAATGTAGATACTTCAAAGGATTCTCCTTTGCGACTACTTGGATCTTGTAAGACTGTAAATAGTGGCGTAATTTCCTGGACACCCATACTACTGCTAGACAAATCTTCTCTACTTCCTGATAGCGGGCTTCGTACGGAAGCAGTTTCTTACTGAGGTAGTAGATGGCGTGCTCTACTCCTGTCTCATCGGCTTGTACCATCATCGCCCCCAGCGCTTCGGGTTCAATAGCCAAATAAAGCACCAAAGGTCTGCCCTGTTTCGGAGGTCTCAGGACGGGAGGTTTCACCAAATATTCCCTTATTCTGTCAAATGCTTCCTAACATTGTTCGTTCCACTTTACCGGCTGATCTTTCCTCAACAACTTGAATATGGGCTCGCATACTGACGTCAGCTTGGCAATGAACCGACTAATATACTGGATTTTCCCAAGGAATGCTCTGACTTCTCTTTTTTTTTCTAACCCAACGGGTATCCATGATGGCTTTTAAGACACAAGGGTCAACATGATGCATGTATGCTGACCGGCGTAAACACACACGTATAACGCAAGCGCACGTATCGTTCAAGTAGTATAAAAATATCGATCCCACGAGGACTTAATATCTAAACTATTATTTTATGAGGTCAAATGATTACTAATATCTAACAAGTTGATTGATTGATTTGAAATGGTGACGATTCTAAATTTAAAAGCAAGTAAATAAAATTGTCGAAAATAGGTTTTAAGAAAATTCAATATTAAAAACTATCTAGGGTTGTGATTTCTTCCAATATCATTTAAAGATGAAGTGGTTATCTTAAAGTTGGGTAATATATTGATTTATTAACCTGGAACACTAAATTATGTGTAAGCCTCTGTCGATGGTCAGACACAAATACCCAGTTTAACCCAATTGAATCATATGTCTATGTCAACCAATTATCTAGATTCATTAAGTTTAAGTTCCAATTATGGCTACCCCCGCCCGACAGGTATATTCCTATCCTGTAAGGAAATCTATTAAAGGGTTATCTATCCTCAAGGAAGATCGTGGGCTATTGAGTCTAAGGCTGAAACCTAAAATCCCTATGTCTAGTTCATTTTAGATTTACCAGTTCAATTTTATTAATGGCCAGTTAATAAAAAGCATTAAGTTTAAGACTCAATAAATAAATCTTTATATTACCCAAGCTATAATCTAACCCTTATAAAACGGTGATATTGGATTTCATCACAACCCCAGATAACTAATTTAGTTACAACACATAACTAGGGCTAGTAAAAACTTGAAAATAAAAGACATAAAGTAAAAATGCGGTAAAGTAAATACTGAAAAGTAAATTACATAAAATAAAATGCTAAGGTAAAAGGAATTACTTTTACTACTACTAATTTAGATATCTCCCATAAAATAATATATAAACTTGTGATTCTTTTTCCAACCAGCCATATAGGCGGTAACCTGATTAAGTCAAATTAAGTCCAACCGGCCATTAAGGCGGTAAAAAGATTTGTCCATGAACCTGCCATATAGGCGGTAAGAAAGTTTAATTACCAACCGACCAATCTGGCGGTATCCTTGATTAGTCAGGTTAAAACCAGATTAAAATGAATTACCAACCGACCATATAGCGGTATCCTTTTTAAGTCAATATTTTAAATAGTGAATATATTATATTTAAGGGAGATTAATCTAAATAGCAATAGTAAAAGAATTACCTTTCACCCTAGATAGGGAAGTTACCTCCTCATTACTGAAAAGTAAAAACAGAAAAATTAAAGAAAGAAAAGTATTGGCGTAAAAGTAAATTGCGGAAAGTAAAAACCGAAAAGTAAAGAAAAGAAAGTGCGAAACTGAAAATTAATTACTGAAAACTAAAAATAAACAAACTAGATACAATCTTCTTATTTATTCATTAAGGATTTCAAAGAAGAAAGTATGAATTTTACAAATGAAATGGCTTGGTATTTATAGGCAAAGTTTTGCCACCATCAAATCATCAATCAAATTCTCCACCAAATCTATTATTAATTTCTCCACTAATTACTCCACCAAATCCATAATTGCTCCACTAATTTCTTATCTTGTTTGGTGGTGATTTGATAATTTTTATTAATTATTTATTAATTAATATTTTGCTTTGAAAATGATTGATAATGACTTTTAATAATTACACTCCACACACTTCTGGATGGTTCATCAATTTCAGTCATGCAATCATCATAATTTGAAAATATGTTCTCTTTCAAAGTTGTAGATCTTTGAGTCTTCTTTAATATGGAACTTGAATCCGCTCAATCCGATATCTGAGTAAACCGTTATTCCCAAAATACGACAGATGCGCAAAACTGGAATTTCCAAAACTGCACTTCGTCAAAAACGCCCTTTCAAGTTTCCAATCTCCAAAATTAATATATCAAGTCCAATAATTGCCCTTATTTGATCCACATTTCGTCCTAAATGATTTCATTGAGTCCCGATATTATTTTATCTGCAAAATAAAATAAAACATATCAAAACGTTCATCAAACCCGAGAAACTAAACAAAATATTAAGTAAAAGGGGCGGTAAATATTGATATATTTTCCGCTCATCATATTAGGGTGTCGCAGTGACGCCTCCGTACCTAGAGTGCCACAAATGTCTGAGTGCTAACCCCGTACCTAGGTGTCGCAGTGACGTCTCCGTACCTAGAGAGCCACAAATGTCTGAGTGCTAACCCCGTACCTAGGGTGTCGCAGTGACGCCTCCGTACCTAGAGTGCCACAAATGTCTGAGTGCTAACCCCGTACCTAGGGTGTCGCGGTGACGTCTCCGTACCTAGAGAGCCACAAATGTCTGAGTGCTAACCCCGTACCTAGGGTGTCGCAGTGACGTCTCCGTACCTAGAGAGCCACAAATGTCTGAGTGCTAACCCCGTACCTAGGGTGTCGCAGTGACGCCTCCGTACCTAGAGTGCCACAAATGTCTGAGTGCTAACCCCGTACCTAGGGTGTCGCGGTGACGTCTCCGTACCTAGAGAGCCACAAATGTCTGAGTGCTAACCCAGTACCTAGGGTGTCGCAGTGACTCCTCCGTACCTAGAGAGCCACAAATGTCTGAATGCTAACCCCGTACCTAGGGTGTCGCAGCTGTGATATCTCCATGTCCGGAGTGCCGTACCTGGCTGAACTGATCTGATATCTCCATACCCAGAGTGACGTACCTGGCTGAATTGATATCTCCATACCCGGAGTGCCTTACCTGGCTGATCTGATATCTCCATACCCGGAGTGCCGTACCTGGCTGATCTGATACCTCCATGCCCGGAGTGCCGTACCTGGCTGAAACTGATTTGATCCAATGTGGGCCTCGCCCACAGAATGCCATACCCGGCAGGTCTACTACTGATGCCGATTCTCTATTTTGCACACTGTAGTGCCTCTCTTTGAGATAATCTCGATAGCTAAACATATTTTTGTCCTCAACAGATGCTTCACGTCAAAGCCGAAGAATCTTTGAAGTATTCGACATACTCAAACCCAATCCCCTGAATGGGTGATCTGAACCAGACTCCTAGTGTGTGTGTGTGCTAAGGCTCCTTCGCAGCTTATTCCTTAAGTTAGCCAACTCGATGATTTCGCTTCAGAGAATCGGATCAGTGGGTCTAACCAACCTGGATGTCTGGGTCACATTCTGTGATTACTGTAGCATACTTAACATGATATGGTCTTCTTTTATTGCATCGTCTCTTTCTTTTCATTTTTTTTTCTTTTCTCTTTTTATTTTTCTTTTTCTGACTCACCTACCCTTTAAGGTAGCATTTCTCCTCATGGTGGTCCTAATACTCGCCCATGGGTAGCTTCACGCTTATCGGTTATAGGCGGTCTATTTCTTTTCTTTTCATTGCAGAGACTTTTCTTTCTTTATTTTCCAACCATATCATGTATCGTAGCATAGGCAAATCAGTGTGGACATCCAGGCAAACGGTCATTCACCGATCCACCATCTCTTCAACTAGTCATCATCTCATCAACCGCTCAGGCTTCTACTGTTGAGATACCTTTATCAAGTGCTTCATGAGTCCAGCCGAGATCAATCCATTCAGAATACCGGATAAGACGCGCTCTCGCGCTTCTCGCTTCTAAGGCTTCTCCCTACAGCACATAATGTCATCACCGGACATATGTTTAACCATCAAAGACTTCTCTCTCACTCTTTTTTTTTTTTTACTCACTCACTCACTCAATCAAAGGAATTCTTCCTCTTTACTGCTGACAATGTGGGCTTCGCCCCCGGGATCCATATCCGAACTTCAAACTCAAAATGGGCCTTAACCCTCAGATTACCATCTGAATCTTAACACCGATGTGGACCTCAGCCTTAGGATTTCTTCCCAAATTCAATACAGTGCTTTCGATGTTTCTGATTAGCTTGTCTTTTCCGTTTTCTCTTTTATTCTTCGATACCTGTGAATATAAAACAAAAACACAAAACACGCAAAAAGGAATGCAATAATGGGTTATATGTGTGCATGCATGCATGAGTTCTCTTTATCCCGTTGGGTTAGGTCTTCTACGGGTGACTATTCAGTCTTCTGTCCCTCAAGCAAAATACAACTTCAATCTGTCACATTGATCGGCTCGGTGAACTCATTCCCTTCCAAGTCCGACAGTCTCACTGCTCCATTTCCCATTACCTTCTGAACAATGTATGGTCCTTCCCAATTTGGTCTGAACTTCCCTCTTGGGTCTGTCGTCGACGGCTTCGACTGCTTAAGTACCAGATCACCTTTCTTGATCTTGGTAGGACGCACCTTCTTATTAAATGCTCGGGCCAACCTCTTCTGATATATCTGCATGTGATGCAAGGACTTCATCCTCTTCTCATCCATCAATGCTAACTGCTCCTCAACCTCTGCGAGGTCCATTCTCGTTCAGGCAATTCTGCTTCTGCTAACACCCGCATGGACTGTATCTCAACTCCACCGGCACCACCGTACCGCTTCCATTCCGTAGACTAAAGAGTAAGGCGTAGCTCCAGTTGCTGTCCTTACAGAAGTTCTGTATCCCCACAAGGCATACGACAGCTTATCAGCCCAGTCTTTGTAATTCTCCGTCATCTTCGCCAGAATCATCTTTATTTTCTTGTTGGCTGCCTCAACTGCTCCATTAGCCTGCGGTCTGTATGGTGAAGACTTATGATGACCTATCCCATACCTCTGTAACATCGCCTTGGTCTCTCCCTGAAACTGGACTCCATTGTCCGTAACCACGTGATGCGGCATACCGTACCGGCATATGAGATTTCGGGCTATGAACTTAGCCATTTGTTTTGCCGTGACATTACGGAATGACTCGGCTTCTACCCATTTCGAGAAGTAGTCCACTGCTACCACTATAAAGCGATGTCCGTTTGACGCATTCGGCCGATCTCTCCGATCATATCAATTCCCCATGCTGAAAGGGCCAAGGTTCTGACAACTCGTGCAATTCTGTATGCGGCAAATGATTCAAATTCCCGTGCGCTTGACAATCATGACAGTGCCTTACCAGCTTCGCGCAGTCGGCTTCCATGGTTGACCAGTAAAAGCCTTGTCTCACATCTTGCGGGACAAGTTCATCCGTTCATATGCGGTCCACAGACGCCAGCATGCACTTCATCCATTATCTTCTGAGCTTCTTCCTTTCTCAAGCATTTCAGCTGAACACCGTTCGCTTGCCTTTTGTAGAGTTCTCCCTTCAGACTCACATATTGAGCAGCCAACTTCTGAATGGCGATTCTGTCTTTTCTGCTCTCTTTGTCTGGGTATTCCTCATTTTCCAGATACCTCTGGATGTCATAATACCACGGTCTTCCGTCATCGACCTCTACTCCCAAGATCCTCTCTATCTCATAAACCGGTTTGCTGGCCGTTGTCAACACAAGTGGTCTCATCACCAATTTCTCTGGATTCTCCCAGGTTGCGCCTAGCGTTGCCAATGCATCTGCCATCTGATTTTCTTCCCGAGGCAGGTGCCGAAATTTGCAGTTAGGGATAGCATGTGCTAGTTTCTGAGGTGGAATAAGTACGGCTTCAACCGTTCTTCTTTTAACTCCCATTCTCCTTGCATCTGTCGGATTACCAACATTGAATCTGAATCTCCGTAAACAATCCACGTTCGTAGCTCTCAAGGCTATTAATGCAGTCAAGCCGAATGCACATGCTTCATACTCAGCCATATTGTTAGTTACCGCCTGAACGTCAACCTCTTGGCCATAGGCAAAGTCTCTCCCCCAGGGGTTACTATTACAATACCGATTCCGGCTCCTTTGCAGTTCACTGCTCCGTCAAAATACATCTTCCATCCTTGGACTGCTATAGCTTGGATTTCTTCGTCGGGGAATTCAAACTTGTACTGACCCTCTTCAACAGGTTGTAAGGCTAGGATTCTGCCACGGCTCGCCCTTTGATTACCTTTGAAGTGAGGTACTCGATGTCAAATTCAGTCAACAGTACTAACCATCTGCCCAGCTTTCCAACTAGTGAAGGCACCGAATGTAGATACTTCAAAGGATTCTCCTTGCGACTACTTGGATCTTGTAAGACTGTAAATAGTGGCGTAATTTCCTGGACACCCATACGACTGCTAGACAAATCTTCTCTACTTCCTGATAGCGGGCTTCGTACGGAAGCAGTTTCTTACTGAGGTAGTAGATGGCGTGCTCTACTCCTCTCTTCCTGTCTCATCGGCTTGTACCATCATCGCCCCCAGCGCTTCGGGTTCAATAGCAAATAAAGCACCAAAGGTCTGCCCTGTTTCGGAGGTCTCAGGACGGGAGGTTTCACCAAATATTCCCTTATTCTGTCAAATGCTTCCTGACATTGTTCGTTCCACTTTTACCCGGCTGATCTTTCCTCAACAACTTGAATATGGGCTCGCATACCGACTAATATACTGGATTTTCCCAAGGAATGCTCTGACTTCTTTTTTTTTCTAACCCACGGGTATCCATGATGGCTTTTAGATACAAGGGTCAACATGATGCATGTATGCATGAGATGCATGAGATGTATGCGATGCATGAAATATATAATTATGAAAAGAAACTTTTAACTGCTTGGCCCATTATCATTTTAAAGTATTTAATCACACCATCACGCGGTGCAAACTTGTCCCAGTTGAAAAGGCCCAACAGGTTTACACTTTACAATGATATGGCTAAATGACTTCAAATGATCAAAGGCCCATTCACAAAGTGGCCCACCGGCATTTTAGAAGCTTTTGGCCCAACTGTCAAAGGACACAAACTTGCCCCAGTTTAAATGGCCCAACAAGTTCACATCTTTTGACAAAAGGTCCAACTGGATCCAAATGACGACGGTCCACACAAACAAACATAAAATAAATAACTACCGGTTTTCTTCAAGGCTAAGTTTCACAAGTGGGTTCACGGGGCGTGGACAAAGGCTCTCGTTTGACGAAGGATTACCCACAACTAGGACTCCCCACTCAAGGGTTCGAGCGACCAAGTGAGTGCAACCTTTTTTATACCTTACGGTACGTGCCAACGAGTTACGGTGTGTGACTAACTGTCGAATGGATTTCCCGTTGTAGATTCCCCAGAGGGAAGGTGGAGCGAGGCTCTCTTAAGTACCCAAGCCCCTTAGGCTCTTATCGCTTGGTGTCAGGAATAAACAACGAATCCTCCAAACTAGTTTGTCACAACGAGCTACAAGTAATGATTATCTCGGTGTCTTCACAGCTTTTCCTTATAAAAAGGCAGTGAGTGAAGGAAGACATCGAACCATTACCTAGCCTTAACAATGCCTTTGAATACACCCCTCAACCCACTATAGAAATGGTCAACTAATGCACAAATTATACACATCACAAGACATGATTTCGAGGCCAATTCTCTAAATCCCCAGTGGAGTCGCCAGACTGTAGACAACAGAACCTGGGCGACGCTTTTCTAGGCTCGCGGCCTAGTTGGGAAGTATGAAATAACATGGAGTCGCCACCCGGTGTGAACCGGGACAATGATTTAAGGCCGCACTCACCCCTCGCAAGGGAAGACCTCAAACCGTTGGGTTCGGAATGGTCCCTTACTTATGTCACTTGTGATGATATAATTTGTGCAATGAACTAACCAAGTCTACTCAATAATCATGCTCAAGGGTACTTAGATCTAACATGCTTTCATCCAAATAATTTTCACGCAATGTAACACAACAAGCATATTGAACCATTAAATCAACATGTATAAATCATTAACCAAACGCATCATAAACTAAGAACATGCATAATGAACGACCTAAACATGCTTTAACAAATAAATAACAAACTAAATTAAATCATGCTTTAAATAATAAACAAATAACCTAAAGACTATAACATGCTCAAATACAAGTTAGGATGAGACGAGATACGTGTATCTTAAGTGGTACGTGGCATTGTATCCCGAGTGCAGACCATACTACCGTCCATTCGGAATCGGCTATGGAATTTACGTCCGGGTTTCCATCCGATATACCACAAAAGAGAACACATATCCCGCTCATCCAACAATCACATCATGCTTCAAACGACTCTCATGCAATTATATATCAAAATAAATAAAACAACAATAAAGAAGATAAGTAGAAAGGTGCCCTCAGGTCTAACCTCTTTTGTCGTCTAAGAAAGGGCGTTACACGTCCGTTGGAAGGGTGAATGATCCGCTACTCTTTTAGTTCACCAATTCAACGTCTTTCCTCGCTGTTTTGCTGCTCGGGCTGCTGTTTCAAGTCCGTTTCGCTGCTGCTTCGCTGCTACGTTTCAGGTCACTGTCTTGAGGTTTTAGCGGACTGTTTTGGGTGATTTTGAAGGCTTAGGGAGGTGCGTTTGTGGGGATTTTTTAGGGAAACTTTATGGAGGTTTTTGGGATGGTGTTTAGGTGATTTTAGGACTGTTTTATGGGTTGAAGACGCAACAAAAACTGACCAGAACAGGGGACGAAATTGTGCAGTTCAAGGTGCAGTGAGGGGTGTTTCGGGACTGTTTTGGGCGCTGAATTGGAGCTGTGAATGGGGGGTCTTTTGTGCGACTTTGGGGCTGTATTTGAGGCTTATTTTAAGGTGTTTTAGGGCTGTGAATGGTGGCTGGAACTTGGCAATGGAGGGCTGTGAAAAGGGGTTTAGGCGTGAAGGGTTTTGGTGAAGGAAGAATGATGCGGCAATGGAGGGTGCTTAGGTTTAATGATTCGGCAATGGAGGCTTCAAGGAGGTTTTTGGACGTGCAAGGAGGCTTGAGAAAGTGTTTGGGACGTGCTTGGGGAAATATGTGTGCTAGGGTTGTGAATGGGGGTGAAGGCCTCTTTTTATAGGCAATGGGAGAGGACTTTCCTAATTTGAATAGGAGAGAATCTCCTAATTGGTTTCTAATAAGGAATAGATCTCCTAATTAGGATTTGGGATTGGATTTGATTTGATAATGACTTTATTTGATTTCTTTTATTTAGGTAAGGATTTAACAATTTAAACATGTGATTAATGTGCAATTACCTAAATAAAGAGCAATGGGCGTGAATCATGGCCAATGGGCATAGGTTTGGTTTGACTTGTTTGACTTGGTTTGACTTGGGTTGACTTGGGTATTTGGGCATGGTTTGGGTTAGGTATGTGGTCTATGGGAGGTTTTGGGCCTAAGGTGAGCTTAGAAACGGAGGTATAACAAGCAACCGAAGCGAAAACAACGAGATTAAATCCATCAAAAATTCCATTTTCCAACTTTACCCCTTCCAACGTCCGTTCCCCGCGACTTTCATGACTAAAGAAGTAGTTGCCTCCATACGAGACTCATCATTGGGCTAATGTGTAAAAATGCAATGCCTACACATACATACATATATCATATATATAATATATATATATATATATTCTTAATAAATATATGCATTTATTTAAATTAAACACAAACCAAATTAGAATCCCACAATGAAGTGACTCATGAACAATTCTCGGTCACTTAAATGTGGTCAAGTGATTCTAGAATAGTAGTCATAGCTCCAAGCTTTTATCTAGAATTCCAAACTCTAATTATATGTTTCATGTCCAACATGAACATTTTGACCCAATTACAAGCATATTGTGTTTATACTTTCAAAACATTCATACACAATTCATTAGTCTAATTTCAACATCAAACTATGTTATTATGTATCCAATATATAATTGTAATATCCCAAAGTATTTGGAATATTTTAGAATATTCTCGGTTCGGAGCTAAGGTTTTGGAACTGGATGATATCCAAAATTAAGAGCTTACGTATGGGAAAATAGGTCGGAATATTTTTAAGTAAAGCTTCATCGTATTGGAAAACGTGAGATTTCGAGAACTGGTTACGCGATTCCTGTTTAAATATATTTTATGCATAAAATATTTGTTGTTTCGGTTAAAAATAGCAAAAAACTCTGATTGAGTTACTTCTTGACCACTGTACTTATTTGTTCGATACAAACAACTTTCGTGTTGGACACGTTTCGAAATTTCTATCAGAAGAGCTTCCAAAATGTGAATTTACGAGAGAACCCTATGTTAGGGGGCCTAGCAGTAATTTCTCAGAGTTCAAAATATAATTTTCACAACTTTTCTATATATACCTTGAAGTTTCTAGTAATTTCAAAAATCACAAAACTATTTACCCTCAACCGACCCCTCATTGCATTTTTTATGGCTGGTTGCGCCGAATGTCAACTGGCCACCGCCAGTCGACGTGCCAGCACGGAAAGGAGAACGGGTCCTTTACGATGTCTTTTATCCCTTTGAATGAAGTGGGGAAAACAAAAAAAAAATTGAATTTAAATGATCACGCGTCGTGCTTCGTGTCGTGACGCTAGAAGGCACGCGTCGCGACTTCGAATAAAACAGATCCTCTAGTTTTTAATACGCGTCGCGACGCAGGTCCGGTTGTGTCACAACGCGAACTCATCAGGTCCAGATCTGAGGTTCTGCCTCATTGCGCATCGCGATGCGAATCTACCAGCGTCGCGACGCGAGGTCGTTTCCAGGGCCATTCTTTACCTTTTCAGTCATCAACTTACAACCTCCATTGGTACACTACCAAAACAACTTTATGCCCTAAATTCACCACCAAACTAAGTCCTTTATTTTCTAACACCTTCAAATTCTATAAATCTTTACTAGACTAATCAACTAGGGTAACATACTTAGGATTGCCCAAACACAAAATCATCCCAAACTTCATTATTTTCAAGTCAACAACACACTACAATCATCAAACCATCAAAACTCAAAACATCAAAGTTAGGGTTAAGCAACATTACCTTATTTCAATGTATTCTTCACCAAAGAAATCTCAAAGCTTCTTTCTCCCACTTGGACTTAGATTGGGGTAATGGAACTAACAAATCTTTGAGGTTAAAGACAAAGGAAAGAAATAAAATTTCCTCCCTTGTTGTTTCTAGGGTTGATCGTGAGAGAGGGAGAGAAGGAGAATCGATTTTTTTTCTTTTTCTTGATTTTTTTGTTTCTTTAATTATTCTTCCAAATAGCCCTAGCATTTTTTAGAAAAATAAATAAGAAATTGGCTATCATTTCTACTATTTATTGGGCCTATATTTGAGTTAGGCTACTTTGGGAATGTACATCCATCTCAAGCAGCTCCATTTCAATCTTAGTTGGTCGAGGTTTACCGGTTCTTCAAGCCCATTTCGTCCTTATAGCCCAAGGATTCACTTATGGTTAATTAATTAATTAAGCCTCGAGAATTTCGACTAACACTCGGAAAATTCTTTTCTAAGTGGTCTAGTTACTTCATTTGATTTGTTATAAGATTTCGTATCATTACAGTCAATGGGAGTTACAATAATAAAAATGTGATAACTGTTGGAGGTAATTATGGGTAATAATTATCCCTAATTTATTGGGATTTAATATCATCTTAAATTGGAGTGAATGATCTTTAGTGATACAACTACCTTGAGGTGGTTCTCTTCCCTTTATTGGACTCTTCGAGGACGCTCTAAGCTTCATGGGGCCTTTGGGTCGTGCAAAATGATCTACGAGCATTGAACTTAAGGATATGCCATTCGGGGTGTCCAAGTCGCATGAGATGCGTTATGCAAACTCTATCTTGGGATGGGTTGAGCTTGTGGGTGATCGCCGGGAAGATTACATTATGGTGGCTTCAGTGAGGTTGATGGTGGCTTCTCACAGCTTGCGGCTCAAATTGGTACCAGACCTTACGGGCTGAGCTCCCCATCTATTGGGCTTCTTGTGCTAGTAGGTCTATTTTACCTGATTAGGCCTATTCAGACTTTGAGCTCGTTTTTACCCATAACAATTGAAGGACTTGGAAATTGAATATTGGCAACCTCATGATTATTTTTCTTTATCCATTTTTTATTAATTCTTTGTTGTTTATTTTATTGAACATGATTTTGTTACTTATCTTCTTCATTAAGGACTAGATCTTGTTTTAGGATTGCAATGGAACTCAGTATGAACTTTTGTTAATTGAATCTTCTATGGATTGTATATCATTCTCTTTACTTAATGCGTTCTATTGCTTGGCCAACAATATGATAGTTGTGGTAAACCTTAATGAACTTGAAGAATAGAATTTTGATTTGGTCTTGGGAATTGATAACGCGTGATCGTATTCATAAAATTGATTTTTATGCAGGATAGTAATATAACTGGAGGGCATATGTAGAGTTTAGCTTAGATTAATTATCATAGAAATATAAGTAATTGAACCAAGTTGGGCGTTTCTACTCGACCATCGGAAGACGTTTGAAGATAACTTCGTATTTTAGGTTAATAATTCATCATAGTCGATCAGTTATAAAGAGATAATAAAGATATAAGGGAATAATGTATTTGATCCTAGATTCTTCTTATCTTATTACCTTGTGTGTTTGAGTTTGTTATTATTTTTCTTTTACTTTAGTTTATTAGTAAATAGTTCTTCCTTCATAATCATTAGTTTAAATAAGGTTAGGGTTGATAAATCTTTAGTATTTGACATTAATAATAATTCCTCGTGGGATGATATTTTTCTATATTACTTATACGATATGTGTTCTTGCGTGTTTTGCAAAATCATAATCAACTGGATACTAACATATTTTTTTTTTGCAATTTGCACCTCACCTCAAGGTGCGTACCTAGACTTTATGACTTTTTAAGCCTTAATGCGCCATGTGCTTTTAACTGGATTTCCAAATGATTATTCTAAGCAAATAGCAAGCTAACAACCTTCTAGATGTGATTTGTTTTTATCTGTAATGGCAGAGGCACTTGGATTTGAATGCTTGCCACAAAGGCACTACACAGGTACATAGATAGTCATCCACTAATATGTCATTCACAATGGCCTGGAAGTAGATTGCTTCATTCATGTTTATGTCTGTAAAAGACAAATCATATCTATTCTGCACATGACATCAGTTTTTGAAATTTAAACAACATGATGATCAGATCATGTATATAGTTTTTCTTCACCAAGTTAATGAGGATCCAAATGAGACCAAAAGGGTTCAAATAAATTTCTTGTTCAAGTCTCTGGTATTCACCTAATCACCATCCAACGGTCAATGGATGATGATTCCAGATGTTTTGGGGTCTACTGATCATGGTGAAGAAGAAACTACATTGCCACTCCAAACAAAAAATATATTGAGGGATGTATGCTCACTATTCAATCAATAACAAGAAATTCTCTTCAAAGAAAAGAAACCTCTTCTTCAAGTAAGAGTCTCTATACAAATGAAGATATGTTGTTTCTGAATAGAACTTTTCTCTCTGCTGGTGCTGAGTCAACTTCAAGTTAAATGGCCATTAGAAGCTCCTAAAGCTGGTGATTCAAAATGGCTTCCTCCTCCTTTCAACTGGGTTAAATTCAACCTGGATGCAGGTATAGAGAAATTTGGCGAGACTTGGTGCTATATTCAGAAATCACGCAGGGGACTTAATTGGGATGGCCACAGATCATATTCTTTTTTTTGGAAGACATTGAATTAGCAGAGGCTCAAGCTATTCGACTGAGTATTTATCATGCTCAAAAGGCTGGTTAAACCCCATTTATTATTGAATCAGATGCAAATTAAAGAACATAACTTGTTGATTATCAAAAATACTAGTTAAAAGATAAAAAAAAAAAAAACCTTGGGAAATCAAATTCATCCAAGTTCTGACTGGGTATCTTGTGGATGATAGAAAATTTCGAATTTCGACTTTTTTTCGAAATCCCGAATCATTCAATTTGAGATTTGAGATATTTTTTTTTTTATTTCGATTCACAATTCAATATGAATTTTGGGGATTGGAATTGGCAAATTTATGCCCGTTCCAACCAATTTCCATCTATACTCAATATCCTAAAAAAACTATAAATACATATTATTATCTGTGATTTTTCGTACAGGATCAGGCCCGACACCTTTTCGGCCTAGCCCTCAACCTATTTTATTTTATCACATGGTGGTTGAGTCAAACAAGGATACAAATTTCCTAAGATATGAAGTCAGTGGTGGGCTATAGCTGATAGGTTGCTGTTATTGGGTTATGATGCGTAACATTACATGGCTGGATAGATAGATGGCTACGTGAGATAGCAAAAGAAGTCATGTATGGCTACGTAGGAAGGCTGAAGTTGCATCCAAGGTTGCGTGAAGGATTTACTGAAAGAGATTAGAGATGCACGTGAAAGTCACCTTAATTTATTTGATAATTACAATATTATTATAATATTATTATTAATGGTTGTTTTTCGTTATAAGAGTAATATTGAGAATTACCTCTCGAACAAAATTCCATTAATTGTAAATTTGTTAGGTTGTTGGAACCTTAAAAACTAGCAAGAAATGAATAATCACACAGAGAGGAGATTTAATGTGGTTCGGCGAAAGGTGGCTTCAACCTACATTTACGAGAGAAAATTAAATGGGATATGATTTTATTAGCCTCGGGTGATGACCGACCTGAGATGATAAAGGGGGTTTGAATGAATTACAACATAAAATATGGTCGGGTCATGACTAACCCGAGCTATCTCTCTCAGTGTGTGGTCAGGTATATGACTCTTTTTCTCTCTCTATTACTAACTTCTCTAACACTTTACAATAACTCAATTGTAATATAAAAAAATCTCAACCAGGGAGAGCCTCTTTTATAATGATAACCGACCTTATGTCACTTAGTCATCATTACAATCCTTAGTCACTGCTTCCACCACCTTCTCAGTGTTAGGAAACATAATCCCTAATATATTTTACATGTTTGTCCTCTTAGGATCTAACCATACATGTATTACTAGTCCTAGATTTATTTACATGCTAATTGAAATAAATCTAAGTTAATCACAACACAATTGCATACCTTAAACTTGTAGAGACCTCTTAATCAAACTTAATTGATTGCTTAAAAAAATAAGCAAATGGTCTTATTTATAGGAGGGAAATCAAGTCACTATGTAATCACATGCATTGATTACTATTAATCACATTATTAGGATGCATATGACCTTTTCTAACCCTTCCAAAAATGTTACCATCATGGGTGTACCATTTGTTCCCCATTTAACATTTTACTAATTGTTGCCACTTAACAACTCTTGTTATTACTTAATTATTTGATTAACAACTCTTGTTGTTTACTTAGTAATGAAATCATTACTAATTGTTGTTATTTAACAACACCACATAATTAACTTAATAATTTCCAACATGAAATTATTACTAATTGTTGTTATTTAACAACACCAAATAATTAACTTAATCATTTCCAAATGAAATTATTACTAATTGTTGTTATTTAACAACATCAAATAATCAACAACAATTAATTTCCAACATCTCCCACTCACACATGATGGGATCAACAATTTTTATTATCTCTACAAGAATAATTCATACTTTGCAATTGTGTCGTGCGACCAGCATACTTCGAGAGCTCACTTGCTATACATCTGTTAGGAATATATAGCCGCTCGAAAAATGGATAGAACCATAATGGATTATGTATGCAGTATCCTCGATCATTTATCACATTAAATCTCTCTCGATCTCTTTTCGAATGTAATATTTATTTTGTATTCACAATCATGTTTGATCACATAGAATAACATAATTGGTCGACCAGTGAATACAAGCTAATGTGATATTACTCATATAATGATCTTTCTCCTTTCTCGAATCTCTCAACTTTGATTCAATTCGTTTTTCCAGAGATGTCCTTTCAGATCGAATCTCTCATGATCCTTCAGTAACATTCCAAGATAGCAATCATCAAATCTAAGTTTTAAGAAGCAGACAAGAGTCTAAAGGGTACAATGTGAGATTGAAATAATCTCAAGGGTCTCACACAATATCAAGACTGAGATCTTTACTTGTATTACCCTCAATAGCCACAAATGTACACATGGTATGAAAACATGTGCTACGGTATTCTCTCATTTCCCATGGAGCGCATGTCTCATAAAATACCGTACAGATTATAGTTCAGACAAACACAATGTCTAACTCATAACTGACATTAAGACAAGTAAGGTGAAACAAACTTATTCACCTTAGGTCATATCACAGAGAAAGTGACCTCATAACGACATTACTTAATTTTCAAGCTTGAGCTCTCTACATTATCACTCAGATAATTAGCTTAAAAATTTGTCTCATCTCCCATTAACACAAAGTAATGGAGGCGATTGCCCGTGTGAGAGGGCCAATCATTCACTTGTCTGACATACTTCTCATACTAACTAATAGTATTTTTGTTTAAACATGTATCAACATAATAACATGTAAGCATTGAACACAAATATCAATGAGTATTAACATTAGTAAACATTATTTGGGAAAAATATATATCATACTATGTAAGCACATTAACATCTACGCAATCCCTGAATTTTTACATGTCTAACAAAGACATCTCTAGGAACAGGCTTGGTCAATGGATCTGCTACCATTTCTTGCGTAGAAATGTACTTCATGTTTACCTCTTCTCGTGCAACTATGTCTTTCACAAAGTTATATTTGGTATCTATATGTTTCGTTTTACAATGGAATTTTGGGTCTTTTGTGTAGGCTATCGCTGCTTCACTATCACAGTTAACTAATACTGGACCAGAAGCTTCATTTGACATACCCAATGATCCAAGAACCTTTTCAACCACACAGCCTCTTGTACTGCTGATGAAAAGGCCACAAATTCAGCCTCCATTGTGGATAAGGCTATACAAGATTGTTTCTTACTGCTCCATGAAATGGCACCATTGTTTAGCAAGAAAATAAAACCGGAGGTAGATTTTCTTTCATCTAAATCTCCTCCCCAGTCAGCATCAGTATAGCCTCTCAATTGCAGATCATTTCCTTGATAACACAATGAGTAATCAGCTGTCCCTCTCAGATACCTAAATATTCTTTTAACTGCTTTCCAATGTGCTAGTCCTGGATTGGATTGGTATCTACTTACCATTCCAATAGTGAAACAGATATCAGGTCTTGTACACAATATTGCGTACATTAAACTTCCAACTGCATTTGCATAAGGAACTTTCTTCATTTGTTCCTTTTCCTGTGGAGTTTCAGGACACAATCTACGACTCAAAGCTTCCGTTTTCGTGATAGGAGTATCAATGGGTTTGCAAGCCTGCATTTGGAAGCGTTCAAGAATTTTCTTTATATATGACTCCTGTGAAAGAGATAATAAATTCTTTGAACGATTTCTTGAGATCTTAACCCCAAGAATATATGCAGCTTCACCCATATCTTTCATCTCGAAGTTAGATGATAACCATTCTTTAATGTGTTTTATAAACTCCTTATCATTTCCGGCTATAAGTATATCATCCACGTACAAAGATAAGATAATGAACTTATCTTTATCTCTCTTGGTGTACACACAATGATCCTCATCTATCATTGTGAAATCATTCGAAATGATTGTATTGTGGAATCGTATATACCATTGTCTAGACGATTGCTTGAGACCATATATAGACTTTAAAAGTCTACATACTTTCTCCTTTTCATTTTCTTTTATGAAACCTACTGGTTGTTCCATGTAGATTTCTTCATCAAGTTTTCCATTGAGAAAAGCAGTCTTTACATCCATTTGATGTAATTCTAGATCCATACTTGCTACTATAGCCAGAATCAAGTGAATTGAGGTAAACCTTACAACAGGTGAAAAAGTCTCTTCGTAGTCAATTCCTTCCTGTTGCGTATACCCTTTTGCCACAAGTCGTGCTTTATATCTTTCGATATTGCCATCGGCATTACGCTTTATTTTAAGAACTCATTTGTTCTTAACAGCTTTGCGTCCTTTGGGTAGATCAACCAATTCCCAAACTTGGTTGGACCTCATTGACTCCATCTCTTCTTCCATTGCTTTCATCCATTTTTCCTTAGCAGGACACTGAAGAGCCTCTCTTATGTTTCTAGGTTCTTCATCATCTTGAGGTAGAATCATAAAGGTTTCTCCTTCGATATCGAAACGACGTCGAGGAATGCCTATACGATTACTACGTCGTAATTGGGATTCTAGTGGTGGAACTGATTCCTCACTTTCGATATTATTCCCATTTGGATCGTGCACATTGCTCCTACTTGGATTACGTACATCACTCTCACTCGGATCACGTAAATGAGACTCGTGTGAAACTAATTCATCATTTTGAGATTCATGTGAAACAGATTCATCATGTTTTTTCAAATTTTCTCTCACACTCCCACTTGAATTAGGTAAACTCGAGTGTTCACCAATCATGTGATCCATGTGATCTTGAGTTTCATATAGAGATAAATCTTGACCTATCTCTCCCTGCTTAGGAAAATCATTTTCTAAAAATGTGATATCTCGTGATTCAAATTCTGTCACGCCTCCACTTTCATGCACTACAAGAAAATACAAAATTAGCGACGGAAATTAGCGACGGAAAATTCCGTTTCAACATTTAAAAACGGAATAGCGACAGAATTGAAATGGATTACAATATTTGCTACGGAATTTAACGACGGGACAAAATTCCGTTACTAATAGTGGCAGGAATGAAATAGCGGGAACAATAGCGACGGAATAGCGACGGATTTTTTAATCCGTCTCTATTTAGCGACGGAATTCTAATTCCGTCTCTATTTAGCGACGGAATTCTAATTCCGTCTCTATTTAGCGACGGAATTCATATTCCGTTGCTATATTAGCGACGGAATTCATATTCCGTCGCTAATCACTGAGTATATAAACATCCTAAAATGTTAGGGCTTCTATATTTCTCTTCACATAAACTCAACACCAGTAACCTGACCTTCCGCATATGGCCACCAACACAGCGCACGCGTGATGCGGTGATCGCGCGTCTCATTGAGACTCTCACCATTCCATCTGTTCTCTCCAAACGCTACGGCTCCATGCCGATGGATGAGGCCGATTCGACCGCCCGCCTCATCAAGAGCGAGGCCTTTTCGGTCGATGGAATCGGCGCCTCTGCCGAGGATGATGGAATCGAGGTCCTTCAGGTCTATTCCAAGGAGATCAGCAAGCGCATGCTCGAGGTTGAGATCTGTTATTTGTACTAGCAATTACGGATTTTTATGCTTTATAATAATAATAATAATTTATGTTGTATAATATGAACATATAGGGTTTTTTTCCCCCTATTTTCTGAGCTTTGCGTTTTATTTTATTTTTCTTTTGTTTTTTTTGTGAGGCTGATAATGTTGGTTGCTGGAATTTTATTTTTTGTTTTTTTTTTTGAATTGCAGCTGTGAGGCATGCCATTGATTGGTCATTGAGAGCTTGAAAACTTGAAGGTGCTTGATCAAATGCGGAAGGTCAGGTTATTGCAGAATTATCCAGCAGGTACGACGCCGTTTTTCTGTGTTTGATTTTCCCTTTATTCATCGATCTTGAATTTGAGGAATAACTTTTTTTTGGTTAAATAAAGTAATTAAGAAAACTTCTTAAAAAATATGAAATTTTGGAGGCCAAGTTTGATTTACAGAAGTTATTGAGTTGAGTTACCGATCAATTACAATTACAATTGGAGGTGGAAATAGCTGAGTATTTGTAGGGTTAATAAATACACTGAATTTGTGATTTGGTGAAGCCAAGGAGATGCAATCTATAGTTTCTAGTTTAAGATTGATTAATCTGAATGCTTTTTTTTCCCCTGAATGACAAAGACAGAACCATTGGAAGGTGCTTGTTATGAAGATAGAGGAGATGTAGGGTATATTTATAGGATTGGATTGATAAGAATTGGAGGTGATTGTCTCTAATTTTTGTAAGAAGAGGAACACAATTTTGTCCTTTAAAGTTCTTTGTTAAATTATAGCTGCCCAATCTAGTCTTATTGCTTTTAGCTGTCATCAAATTGGAGTGGCTGGAAAATCCAAGTTATGATTAATTTCTGTGCATGAAAGTTGCTTAAATTAGTGTGGCTATCTCTTGGCTGAGTTGGGGGAAACATTTTACCTGCAGTGCCAATATGTATAAATGATGTTCTTGGATGTTTAAGTATGATCTGCTTATGTTTGATCTGCTTTTGTAAATCCATGTACCTAGTTATGATATAAACTGTAGATTTGAGCATTGACTGTCTTATCATACTTTTCAATTAAAATAAGATTGTGGCTTTAACGTCCAGCTATACAGAGTCAAATCCTGTGAGAATTGAAGTGGAAGGTGTGGAAACATTTAAAAAGGAAAACTGTGATCTTATAATTGTTGATACCATTAGTCGCCATAAACAGGAAACTGCTCTTTTTGAAGAAATGCATCAAGTTTCTGAAGAAACGGTATTGAATTTTTTCTGATTTTACCTGTCCTATTATGTAGACAATGGTTGATAATAGGTGCTAATATTTCTCTGTTTACGCTTTTACATTTCTGATGAACCAGAAACTGGATCTTGTTATATTTGTTATGGATAGCAGTATTGGTCAAGCTGCATTTGATCAAGCTCAAGCATTCAAGCAAAGTGTTTCAGTGGGAGCTGTTATTGTTATGAAGCTCAAAACGTTCTCTGGATTAAACATCAAACGTTCTCTTCATTATGTAGATAATGGATGTGGCAGTTTTCCAGTGAATTTGATGGAATTTGATGTTTTTTTTTTTTATGTTGTACTTTTTTATACATTATATAATAAAATTTATTTTACTATTTGTTGTGTTTATTTTATAATTTAAGTAATTAATATATTTATTTTATAATTTTACGTACTACTATTAATAATTTATTAAAATAAAATTAATTTCTTAAAAAAATTTAAAAATAATAATTTTATCAAAAAAGAATTCGTAGGAAATTAGAAACGGAATTAGAGACGGACTTTCCGTCTCTAAATAGCGACGGAACATTTTTCGTCGCTAATTAGAGACGGAATGTTCCGTCGCTATTTAGAGACGGAATGTTCCGTCGCTAATTAGAGACGGAAAAAAATTCCGTCGCTAATTTTAGCGACGGACGATATATTTCCGTCGCTATATTTTTGCGACCAACAAAATAGAGACGGAATTTATCCGTCTCTATTCCGTCGCTAACTGTCCAGTAGCGACGGATTAGCGACGGATATTTCCGTCTCTATTTCACTGTTTTTCTTGTAGTGATGTTCACCTATGCAAACATATCCTTTTGATTGTTCAGAATATCTTATGAAGATACTCTTTTTTCCACTCGGGCCTAACTTTCCATGTTCGTGAGAACGCACATGAACATAAGCCGCACAACCCCAAGGTTTTAGAAAGTGAATATCTGGTTTACGACCTGTCCATAACTCATATGGTGTGGTGGACGCAGATTTAGATGGCACTCGGTTAAGTACATATGTGGCATTTAATAATGCATCACCCCAATAGGTTATTGGCAAATTTGCTTGTGCCATCATAGACCTAACCATTTCAAGAAGAGTTCTATTTCTTCTTTCCGCAATACCATTTTGTTGAGGAGTAGCAGGAGTAGTCAACTGACGACTAATTCCTTTTTCATCACATAATTCTCTGAACTGATCAGATAAGTACTCACGCCCACGGTCAGTGCGTAGTGCTTTAATTTTCTTGTCTAATTGATTTTCTGTTAAATTCATAAATTTCTTGAAACATTCTAATGCTTCGGATTTATGAGCAATCAAATAGACATAACCAAAGCGAGTAAAATCATCTATGAATGTGATGAAATAAGATGCTCCATGCCTTGCCTTGACATTCATTGGACCACAGATATCTGAATGAATTAATTGTAATGGAAATTTTGCTCTAGTCCCTTTTCCAAATGGTTTTCTCGCAGTTTTTCCTGCCAAGCAATATTCACAGGTTGACAATTCCACCTTATCAATATTTCCCAGAAAGCCTTCTTTGGCTAATCTGTTCATTCTTTGCTGGCCAATGTGGCCAAGTCTAGCATGCACACAGTTACATCACTATCATCACTGACAGATGAAGTAACAAACGAAAAATCGGAATTGTGATTAAAACATTCAACATTTAATACAATAAAACCATCCAGAAAATAACCAGAACCATAGTGTATTGTACCTAAGTACAAATCAACACCAAATTTATGGAAGTTCAAATTGAAACCTAAATTAACCAAAACCAATACAGAGACTAAATTTCGACGAATTTGTGGAGCAAACAATACATCATGTAGTAGTAAAGTTTTTCCACCATGCATGACTAACTCGCATGTTCCTATGCCTTTGACTTCAACCCGTGAGTTGTTGCCAACATATATCCACTTCACCCTAGGTGAAATTCGTCGAAATTCCACGAAGGTATCTCTATCCTTCGCTACATGGTCTGTGGCTCCTGAGTCTACAGTCCACAAAGGATTAGATTCAGTTAGAAAGATTGAGCTTGAAACACATATTTCATTTAAATATGCACGAAAGGTATTCACCTTTTTAGGCTCAGTGCAGTCACGAGCATAATGACCTTTCTTACCACAGTTAAAACATTTAACCTTTGCCATGTTTTTCTTTTTGGTAGGACGTTTTCCTTTCCCATGTTGATTGGTTTTATGTTTCTTTTCTGGCTTGGAAGAATTTTGTTCTCTTCCGAACTGGAACCCACCACCATGAAACTTTCTTTTCTTCTTGAAACCCCCAGGTTTGCTAGTTTCCGTCATATACACTTCAGTATTTGACTTAGCAGCCGCAAGACGGTCGCTTTCTAATTCAAGGTGACGTTTAGCATCATCAAAGGTTTTGATGCTCTCATTGTGGGTCAAATGCATCTTCATATGCTCCCAGCTATTTGGAAGAGAACGAATGACCGCTTGGACTTTCTATTCATCTGTAAGAACATGTCCAGCATCTGCTAGTTCAGTAATCATGTTTGACATTTGCCTCAAGTGTTTTGACATAGTAAACTCATGGCGTTTCTTGTATGTGTCAAACTTAATTGTCAGTGACCTGAATTTGGTTATTGAGGTACTACCAAACTTTTCAGCTAGTGTGGACCACATGTCCTTAGCCATGTCATATTTCCTGAACTCTTTCATTAGGTCATTATCCATACTGCTCAGCAACGTAATGCGGGCAATGGAATTCTTTTTCTTCCAGGCCTCATAAGCCTCTCGGTCTCGCTTGTGTTGGGTCGTAGTGCCCTGTTCAGGTTCATCCATGCTCATTTTCAAAGTTTCAAGAACCTCTTGTTCTTCTAGCACATATTGGATTTTCATGTTCCAAATTTCATAATTATCGCCATTCAGTTTCTCACCCTTGTTGAGTTCAGCAATAATGTTCTTTGTTGCGGAAGCCATATTAAAAAACACAAAGTTTCTACAGACATTCATGCACAAATGTTAATACTTTTATTTATTTTATCATGAAACAATTATGTTTAATAAAATTCTTCAATGGGGTTGGAGTCAAAAGGCCACTATGTGTCCAATCATCATCCAATTACCCAATGTAAAAATATTATCAACATAATCAATCATGTAAAATCATTTTCTAAAAATTACGTAAATTCTTAGAACATCTTAATCATGCGATTATTGTACATGACAATCATTGATTTAATTACATAAATTAAATTCAACATGAAACATTCATACATATAAATACAATATTTACATGCCGTAAAATAACACACAGAAACAACATGAAAGAAATTAATATTTTACAATAATAATTTTCCCAGTTGTAGAGTCCCAACTCATGTATGTTTTTGGATACGAATCCTCAAACTCTTTGGGTAACTCGTAATTGATCTTGGACAGCCATGGAAAACCTATAGCAAATTTAGGATCCTTACAACGTTTCAGGGACATCGAAGGAAAAATAGTATTATTTGCCTTATGTCGTATATACTGAACCGCTAACCTCTCAATGGCTTTATTATAAGGAACATGTTTTTCCTCACGTTTTACTAATATCCAAATACGAGTAAGTTGTTTTTTCCATATCTTGGGGAGAGTGTTTCTCAGTAATCTGAATCTATTCGGCTGTCCTATCCAATTACCTGCCCAGATAGACTCCTATAACATGTTATTGAAAGTGATGATATGCGAAATCATATCATCGCTTTCACTCATTCGATATTTATCAATTTCCATCAACATGTCTAATATCATCTCCTGGTCTGTGGGTGTCGTAATCATTTTTGCAATTCTTCGAATAATCGCCATGATTTTCCTGCAACAAATACAAGAAAAAATCAATACAATGAAACACAAAGTTACATTGACTAAAATAAACATCACAAAGATATTTATCATAAACACAAAGTTTATATGATAAAACATATTTATCATGGTCGATTAATACAATATACAAAAAAGGATTAGACATTTAACCATGACGGATCGGAATTACCGAAGCAAACCGATACAGACATGACCAACAGGGCCAACGCAGATGTCCACGCGCCATCCACGAGCCACAGGAGTGTCACACGCGCCTCCACGCGCCGGCCAAGGGCTCCCACTCGCCCTCACGCGCCCTCACGCGCGGCAAGCCTCGCCCAAGTTACACGCGCAGACGACATGTCATCCGCGTGTTCCGTGACTGTATGACATGTCGGTTTGAAATTATAGGTGTAACCGACTTGTCGGTTGGGTGACACATGGACGACATGTCGTCCCTTTGAGCTCTTAGCGTACGACTTGTCGTACAACAATCGGACGACTTGTCGTCTGATTTTATAAATACCGGATGACATGTAGTACGGCTCTTCTGGGAGTGTTTTTCTGGGTAAAATCAGATTCATCTAGCCAACTTCTAGGGTCCATATCTTTCTCAATTTTAATCCAAATTAAGCAAATGATATACCAAATTGAAGATCTCATGACGTAGTTTTCAAAACATATTTGAACATGCGATTATCAATTTTCTACAGAGAGTTATTACGGCCCAAAGTTGGAAGAAAATCATTTTTGAAAAAACAAAAACCAGAAACATTATCAACATTTTTCATGCTTGTTCATGCAATTTTTGTGTAATCCAACTAGAATACATGCATTTAAGCTCTGATACCAATGTTAGGAAACATAATCCCTAATATATTTTACATGTTTGTCCTCTTAGGATCTAACCATACATGTATTACTAGTCCTAGATTTATTTACATGCTAATTGAAATAAATCTAAGTTAATCACAACACAATTGCATACCTTAAACTTGTAGAGACCTCTTAATCAAACTTAATTGATTGCTTAACTCAATAAGCAAATGGTCTTATTTATAGGAGGGAAATCAAGTCACTATGTAATCACATGCATTGATTACTATTAATCACATTATTAGGATGCATAATGACCTTTTCTAACCCTTCCAAAAATGTTACCATCATGGGTGTACCATTTGTTCCCCATTTAACATTTACTAATTGTTGTCACTTAACAACTCTTGTTGTTACTTAATTATTTGATTAACAACTCTTGTTGTTTACTTAGTAATGAAATCATTACTAATTGTTGTTATTTAACAACACCACATAATTAACTTAATAATTTCCAACATGAAATTATTACTAATTGTTGTTATTTAACAACACCAAATAATTAACTTAATAATTTCCAAATGAAATTATTACTAATTGTTGTTATTTAACAACATCAAATAATTAACAACAATTAATTCCAACACTCAGCCAATCCCATAAGCCAGATGTTCTGCCACTATACCGCCCTATGGCGGCTGGCATAGTCTATGCTCAATGTGAATCGTTGCTTTATTAACTTTATCATTAGTCTTCTAGATACACGTCTCTTCTAGGTATGACATACGTCATCGTGTTGACTGAACTGGCCGGGTGCCACTTCATCCAATCTTTAAACTATACAAAGATAACCTCCTCGGATCGAGGTAGTCAAATATGCAGGGGTCCCAATCCAGACTTCAATGTAGTCGGGTCGGATATAACCGCTTAACATGGTCGGGTTTAGTTTCATCAAAGCTCTTTCGGTCGGATTCTTTAGATCCGTACAAAGATAACCTCATCATGTCGTGATCTTCATATCGACATAGTTGACCTCCTCAAGTCGGGGTACTCAACACACGGAGTATGACTCAATCTACACTTCAATGTGATTGGGTCAGGATTACTGTTACTTCATCCTCCAAAACCCTCATCGGGTAGATCACATCACTGCATACCATAGTCAAGTCCTTCTCCCAATCTTGCTCTTGCTTTTGGGCCCTTGAGCTTATCTAACCATCTTGGTCGGGTATTTTAACAAAAAAAGACTCATATCCTCGAGCCTTGACCCTCCTCGGGGTGAGTGCCTCATTGCATACTTGGGTCATGGTCCCTTTCTCCATTCTGCCTCGTGCTTTTGAATCCTCGGGCTTCACAAAACCACCTCCGTCAGGTAGTACAACATCATGCTCTAATCTTCATCGAGATAAGTGTTGTAAAAAATCACCATCAACAATTATTATTAGATTAATTAGATTAAGATTTATATTTGTTATTAGTATTAGGAGTCTAGATTTGGTTAAAGGATTGCTTTACTTTATATGCTATTTCTATCGTTATTCATTAGCTAACTAATATATAGGAGATAGAGTTTCAATTTAATCTATGTATTAACTTGATGTTATTTGTATTCTCATGAGGAGTTGAATGATTCATTCATAAATTTATAAACAAATTGTGGTCTATCGATTATCGATCATTTTGCACGTATTAGATATTTAATTTTTTTTATTTATCAAAAACCACTTAATTGGTGTCAAAATTTTTAATTTTAATTTTATGATTGGGACCACTTTATTAGTATGAAGAAATGTCTTCTTTCGTTTGTTCTCATAAATATATGAGACCTATCAATAGCCCAACTAGAATTTTTAAAATTTTTGAAATTTATTTAATGACACTATAATGATTTTATAAAACTACTGCAGCAACATTTATAAGTTTGTCATTCCAACATTTATAAGTTTACCACTCATTTTCTTTTATAAATTTATCAATTTGAGAATAACTAATACAAAGTCTTGGGTTCGAATTTAAGAAGTGATTTCTTGTAAGAGTCTGAAACAACCGGAGATCATCCACGGTTCTAATAAATCTTGTACCTGAAATAAATTTAGTTTAACCCAGCCTACAAAAAAAAATTTGCTTCGCCCTGAAGCATATTTACCCAGCAGCATATATTTACCTGTAATTATTTTGAAATAGTGAAATTACCATCCTTCTCTCTTATTGACATAAGTCAAGTGTCGAATCACGTAAATTTTTATATTCTTTAATTTGTTTCGTATTGTTTCCATCGTCAAAAATAAATTCACATATTTGGCAATAAATTTGACTTCAAAAAAAAAAAAAAACATTATTTTTTGGGACAAAAATCTGATGTCAACCCTAACCGAGAAAGTTAGGACATCATTAAAATATGTTGATAGAAGATTGACATCAGATTCATATAATGTTCCATGTGTTATCTTGTTTCAAAAATTAGCTTATTAAAACTAATCCTTGTTGAGATGCAGCTCTATTTGGACAACCCGGTGCCGGTGGTAGTAAATCTTAATTTCTAAAAAAATTAAAATTGTATTGGGCTTATTCCTGATTATTCACTAAAGAAGCTCAAATAGTAACATTTTGGACATATTCAATGCTTAACAAATTTTTACATTTTATTATTAAACTTATGATAAAATAATAATTAAGTATTACGAATTATGAAATATTATATTTTACTACTTAGAAAAATAACATTTACTACTTTTTCATTAATTGATTGTTAGTTGACCGTTTGTTGATTTAATTGACTTTAGTATTAAAATATAGTGGTCAACAAACTGTCAACTAATGCGAAAGTATTTAGTGGTAAAATATAAAATTTCAAAATTCGTAATACCTAATTATTATTTTATCATAAATTTAATAATAAAATATAAATAATACTTAAATTTAAATCTTCTTTAATATCACGAAACATTTCCATTTCTTTAAGACATCCAGTGCTTTAATTTGATACAAAGAAGTTCCCCACAGTCAGTGACAATGAATTCATTGAGTTTGGTAGACCAGATTTAAACCCTGGGCATGGGCATGTATTCAAACCAGGGTTTTCATAACCGAACCGATGACCGAATCGGTGATCCAAAAAATTCAATGGGTCAATAGTTCGACTAGTTGGACCGTTCTGAAAAAAACCGGTAGAAACTGCCCACGTCATAAATAATTTTATTTAATTAAAAATTATAAAAAAAAAATATTAAAATTTAGTTTTTGGTTTTTGGTTATAAAAATTAAAAAAATAAATGAATCAGTCTAGTCCGGTTCACCGATTTTGACATATTTTCTTGCTAACCGATCTTTATATATCGATTAATCGGACCGGACTCACAATCAATTCCAGATCCAACCGGCCAGTTCAGTCCGATTTTCAAAATAATGATTCAAACATAGATATTACCAAAGGACATCCAGCAACATCACATGACCAAAATCAAACCAAATAAAGAATTTTTTTTTTAAGGGGAGTTGATTACATAAATTTTTGACTACTGGGAATCATTGTAAAACCATTTAAGGCAATATATACCTATGAATTATGATTGCTCTTAAAGTTCAAATTTCAGCTCTTTGACATCACTTCTTATTGGACATGAGTTAGCTACCATTATTTGTCCTAAGTTAAATTTTTTTTGTTTTTGAAATCATTGGAAATCTCACCGCCAAATCATCCTTGCGGATTTAAGTAGAGTAGGTAAAATCATCGGCTGTCCCAGACTCTTATAAGAAATGCACTCTCTGGATTCGAACTCAGGACCTCAATATGAGATCATAAGCCTTAGACCACCAAGTCACGTCCCTTTGGAAACATTATATTAATATTACAAGTAAATTTTAAACTATTTACTAAATATTTTTGTTGGCAAAAGCAAAAGAATGTTGTTTGCTCAGAAGCATTTGCAATCCACAAACATCCTTAAACCAAATGAGTGAAGCACAAAACCTCAGCAGATAATGCTGATGGATTGGACTCAAACAAAGCTCAAAAGAGCACACAAATATATTGGTTATTGCTCAAAATTAAGTCATTTTCTTTTTAGGAGGTGAACCAATGGGTCCACAGTGGACCCAAAAGGTTCATGACATTGACCCAAAAGGTTCATATGCATACATATATATATTTTTAATTTTTAGAAATTAAAATAATTTAAAATTTTAACATATAATTCGGGTCGAGGTCGGGGCCTAATTCGATCGAGCCCTAAACCAAACCCGATAAATTTTTTATATGTTTTGAGATCCTAATCAGATGAATCCTCATAAGATCCCAAGCCTGTGAGATTTTTTACCATCCTGGACCAACAATTGGTCCCATTTCAACTACTAACCAAATATGTAGATAATTTAGTTTTTGTCGTATGTCAATATCATAATGGATCAAAGCCTAGTCAAATTTTGCGGTTGATGATTATATAAACTATTTTGTTCGGCAAGAGGGGAACCTATTGATAAGTGGATCGGATCACAGTTTTTGAATAAGATTGATTGTAAATGACAAGTTGCAACGAAAATTATTATAAAGGATCGGCGGAATTTCATAATAAAAGATTGAGACATTTTATGCCATTGTTATTTGAAAATTTTCAATTAATAATTTTTACAATCAATTTAATAAAAATATAATAAGAAATAATTCACGAGAGAGAGAGAGATAAATAGGGTAGCTTAATAAGAAATATTTTATCTATTAAGTTGCTTATTATCACCCTTGTAGTGTAATAATGTTAAAACCATTCTAATATTTCTCTAGCAGATCACATCATTCTTAAATCAGAATCCTCATCATTAATTAGGGATGGCGATTTCCAATTCGATTCGATTTTTCATCTTTCCGAACTTATTCTAATATAAACCGAACCAATATTAGACCAGTTTAGTTTAAGCATTTTAAACAAAACTGAAATATATATGTTAGTTTTTGAATAACTAACTAAAAAATCTTATTGATCAGTTTAGTGGGATTTATCGTTTCGGCTGGTTCATTGGTTTTCTGTACCTAATCATTATAATCAAAATTTGATATTATAACTACGTTTTATCTCCAAATTAACTCCATAATCGTTATTATTAAGATAAATACACATAATATACACTAATAAAAGTCCATGCACGCACGTAAATATTAAGATAAAACGTGAAGTACAAGAGAAAGCAAGAGAAACACACTTTTGGCTAACAGTACATTAGAATTGATTTTCAAGTATTTAAAAAAAAATGTCATTTAAATTCAAGTTTTAGAAGATAAGTAATTAAAAATATATTTAAACTTCTCCAACTACTCTTATCCTAAAAAAAGAAAAAAAGAAAAAGAAAAAGAAAAAGAAGAAGAAGATAAATGCAAGAGAAACTCGCTTTTGTTTTCACAAAAATAATTCCTTGATTATTTTTACCCTTCTTAGTTTGGTATAAAACCAAAATAGTCCAAGCCATCACTTACTATCAAACCAGGTTTTTTCGATTTTGGTTCCCATTTCTAGAACCGGAACCATCGATTTCTGAAATCAGAGGTTTCCGAAGGGTTTCGGTTTCGTTTCGGGACCGAACCGCGGCCGAGCTTATGTATGATTTATTTTTGAATTATGAAATAGTTCAACCAATATATTTTTAAATGACTTAAATTTATTTTAAGAAAAATTATATATTATTCGGGGTTCGGGGCTCTTTAGGAATCCTCTTATTATTCGGGGATAATCGTCTCCTCCTCTGAAATAATTATGAGGAGATAAGGAGGAAAAAATGACATTTAAAGATTATCGAGAATAAATACAGAGATATCGATCTCATTCTCTTCCCTTCTATCCTCATTGTCATCCCTAATGAAGATACACAATTATTATAAAAGCATAATTATGGGTGTTTTTTTTTTAAAGGAGTTTTCTAGCAAAACATGATTGGCTTATTGAATAGTTTTGAAAAATGAAGTGAGGTTAGGTGGGGAAGAAATGAAAATGCAAATGAAAATGTAAATGCAAATGCAGATGCAAATGCTTTTGTTTTTTCATTTTCTTTTTCTTAACTTAGTTTAGGGGACTTGCAACAGGAAATGCTAAAAAATACTTTGCAAAAATCACTTTTATTTAGCTTTTAATTCTCTTTATATATACTCCCGGCAAGTAAACCTTCAACATCCTTCCTTAATTATTGATTTCTGAAAATAAAAGATAATCAAATGAAAAATGAGAATAATTCTAATTCCTAAGAAAAGTGTCGTCTTCAACTTTGATATGCTTTAATTCTATTGAAAATTTGCTTTCATCATGCGTAATATTTTTAACCATCGGAAGTAATTTTTGTCCTCTTTATTGAGTACTAAAAGAATGTTTAAATGCATCATAAATGAAGTAATTATACTGCAAAATGAGTATAAACTTTCGAGTCCAATCAAATTAACAAAAAATAATAATATATTAAAATAGATTAAGTGGATTAAAAGACATGGCAAACGGATTGGCCAATAGTTTATAATTAATTTACACTAAATTTATTAATTCCATGTTGAGGAAATCATTAACCCTTTGGCTGTTTATGATTAAAATCTCTTGAGAAATATCAATTCGCACATAATATTAAAGGGAATTATTTATTAATTTTATCATACATGATTTATATTCTTCTTTTTATTTTGTTTAACTTCCTATATTTTACATTTATATAATAGAATTTTATTATTGGCCGTTCAATTTATTGTTGTGCCCCATTTGTTTTGTTGGCAATCTTGATGTATAGTGACGGTTAATAAGCCAATAATTATTAATCAATAAACTGAGGCAGAGTCATGATTTAATTTTAGAGATAACTAAAATATATATCAGGAGGCTAATTTTTTTTTTATTATATATATATATATATATATGCAATAGAGAACGTATATAGGAAATTACATAAAATTATAAATTTAACCTAAATTTTGGCATGGTTAATCCTATAAAATAGGATATAATTGTGCCATCTCAACCGGAGTAAATATATCTAAAACTATTAATCTAAATTTAACACCCCGGGAATGAATTTGATTATAAATTCACTAAACTAAATAACACGCTCAAAATGCTCAAAAAGTGGTTATTTACTCCAAAGTATAAGAGTGTCGAAGTAATAAAATAATCCAGTAAGTCCGGGGTCGATCCACATGGAATATATTTAGTATGATAAAGTAATAATTAGAGCGAAAAGAAAAAAATTTGAATCGTTTGAAATTGTTTGGAGAATTTGAATTAAATGACAACAATAAAATAAAATGATGGGATTATGTGATCCACTTTTAATATTTTATATTTAGAAATCTCACTTTTTATAATATATAAATTATCATTATAACCAAATTAATTTACTTCTGGAATTAACTATGCTAAAACATATAAAACCGGCCATAAAGGCGATAATCATTTCTGTCGATAACTAGTCCTGTCAAGCTACTAAATATGCAAAAAAACATAAAACCAGCTATATAGGCGGTAGAAAAGTTTGTCAGTAATTAGTCCAGATCTCAATTAATTATTAATCATTACAATTTATATATTATAATATAAGTGAGATTAATCTAAACTTAAATAATAAAAGTTTTACCCATTCCTCCAGCGGAAAGTAATTAACTACTCATACTGTAATTAAAAACACACGTAATTTTATTACTTAAATGAAAAGACATTACAAGAATTTAAACAAACAATATACAATCTTTAATTCCTTAAAAATAAATCAAAGAAAAGTATGTCTCGAAATGAAATGAAATCAACTTCAATTTATAGGCAAAATTTTCGGTCTGGTGTCGCAACGCCAAGGGCACCAACATCACGACGCTGCCAGCTGTCAATGCGTCATTCATTGTTGCAAACTTTCGGCGCATAATTGAATAGGCGTCGTGACGCCAAATTCTTCTATGCCGCGACGCTCGTATGTTGAACTTGGCTTACAATTGGTCTTGGGCACGTCGCGACTCCCTCTTGCTCGAGTCGCGACACGAGGCTGAAAATCCGATTTTTATTTTCAAGCTTCCGCAACAGTTTTTTACCTACAAAATTAATAAAATACATAATAAAAATATATAAAACAAAATTTAGAGATTATTACATAAACGTGTTAAATTAAGGGGATTAGTGAAACTACAAGTGTAACATGATATATTATTCTCTTAATAAATATGTACTTTTTAGTCTCAATCACATCCTCTAACCAGCTTATTACTAGTCCCTAGTAATCTAAGCGAAAACTAAAAAGTGAAATTCTTATCCAAGTTAGTAGTTGTTTTCTTTCTTTCTAAATTACCAAATAAGTAAATTCTCCTATACTTTTTACTATTCTCTAATACACAATTAACAAGGTATTAATCAATTCATTGTGCCCACAATATTCAGAAGAGGATGTTCTGATGGACAATACTCTAATGAAGACTTGGAATAGACATCCCAATCGACACTACGTGTATAAAGAGTTGGCATGAGAAAGATGTCTCAGTCGACGCTACGTGTATGAAGAAATGACATGAGGATGATGTCCCGATGGACAATACTCTAATTAAGACTTGGCATGGACTTCCCAGTCGACACTATGTGTATGAAGACTTGGCATGGATGTCCCAGTCGACACTACGTGTATGGAGGCTTGGCATGAGGAGGATGTCCCAGTCGAACTACATGTATGAAGAGTTGGCATGAGGAAGATGTCCCAATCGACACTACGTGTATAAAGAGTTGGCATGAGGAAGATGTCTCAGTCGAAACTATGTGTATAAAGAGTTGGCATGAGGAGGATGTCCCGATGGAAAATACTCTAATGAAGATTTGGTGTGAAGACATTCCAGTCGACATGCATGTAAGAAGACTTGGCAAGGACATCCCACTCGACACTACGTGAGGATTTGGTGTGAAGACGTTCCAGTGGACTTGCATGTAAGAAGACTTGTCAAGGACATCCTACTCGACACTACATAGGGATTTGGTGTGAAGGCGTTCCAGTCGACATGCATGACTAGCAAGGACATCCCACTCGACACTACATGGGGATTTGGTGTGAAGACGATCCAGTCGACATGTATGTATGAAGACTTTGCAGGGACACTCCAGTCGACACTACCTTAATGGGGACTTGGTGTGAAGATATTCCATTCACATGTATGTATGGAGACTTGGTGTGAAGACAGTCCGGTCGACATACATGTATGAAGATTTAGTGTTAAGACATCCCAGTCGACATACACAAATGAAGACTCAGAATAAAACATATATCCCATTCGACATCTACATGTGTGTAGCTTGAGACTTGTTATGGATCACAGACGTGTATGGGTTGGGGCTTGATGTGCGTCTCATTCGACATCTACATGTGTGTAGCTTGGAACTTATTGTGGATCTCAGACACGTGTATATCTTGAGGTTTGATGTGCCTCTCATTCGACATCTACATGTGTGTAGCTTGGGACTTGTTGTAGATCCCAGACATATGTACAACTTGAGGAAAATGTGCCATTCGACATGATATGGATGAAGGCTTAGTATTTGGCTGAGGTTCCACTCGACCCTACATGGAAGAATTGTCATCTCTTCCATACTACATGGATGGATTGCCATCAACTATAGACTTCATTCAACTGAAGATCCTCATTGACCTTTGTCAGGTCTTGTAGTGTGAGGATTGTAGAATGAGGAATGAAGACCCTCACTGACCATTGTCAGGTCCTGTAGAGTGGGGATTGTAGAATGAGGAATGAAGACCCTCACTGACCTTTATCAAGTCTTGTAGAGTAAGGATTGTAGAATGATGAATGAAAACCATCACTGACCTTTGTCAGGTCTCGTAGAGTGAGAATTGTAGAGTGAGAAGTGAAGACCCTCCTAGACCTTCATCAGGTCCAGTCGACCATAGCCTCACTTGGACCTTCATCAGGACTATTGGAGTGGAGACATTCATAGACTTTCATCAAGTCCAGACGACATTGAAGACTCCACTGGTCCTTTGACCCGTAGTATGGGGATACATTGAAGACTCCCCTAGTCCTTTGACTAGTAGTAAGGAGATTGTCCTGACCTTCATCTGGTTCAGTCGACTGGGAACATTCCTCATGGCTCATGTAGAGTCAAGTTCAAGACCTGACCTTCATCTGGTCCAGATAACATTGAAGACTCTTCTGGTCATTTGACCTGTAGTATGGGGATGATACTGACCTTCATCTGGATCAGTCGACTAGGAACATTCCTCATGACTCATGTAGAGTCAAGTTCAAGACCTAGCCTTCATCCGGTCCAGATGACATTGAAGACTCCCCTAGTCCTTTAACCCATAGTATGAGGATTATCGTGACATTCATCCGGTTCAGTCGACTGAGGATATCATCTAAAGACTCATGTCGAGTCAAATGAAGACCTGAACTAATCTAAGTCTAGATGACAATGTCGTATGAATTAAACCCTGAACCTTCATCTCGTTCAGTCGACATGGGACATCCCTCATAGCTCATTTCGAGTCAAATAAAGACCTGAACTAATCTCAGTCCAGACGACAATGTCGTATGAATTAAACTCTGAATCTTCATCTGGTTCAGTCGACATGGGACATCCCCCATGGACTCATGTCGAGTCAATTGAAGACCTGGAATAATATTAGTCCAGACGACAATGTCGTATGAATAATACCATGAATCTTTATCTGGTTCAGTCGATCGAGGACATCCCCCATAGACTCATGTCGAGTCAAATGAAGACCTGGATTACTCTCAGTCCATACGATGATGTCATATGAATTAACTCATGAACCATCATTTGGTGCAGTCGACAGGAGACATCCCACATGGACTTATGTCGAGTCAGGTGAAGACCTGAAGTACTCGACATCCAAACGATTCATGTCTTATAAAGTATACCATGAACCTTAATCTGATTCAGTCAACTGGGGACATTCATCATGGCTCATATCAAGTCTAGTTCATAAACATGGACTGCATTTTAACCAGAAGGAACACTAAAAATTACACAGCTCTTCTGTTCTAACGTATGAAACATTCCCAAATGACGAAGGACGGTGCTTAAAACTATACATTCTTGATGAGTACTTTTACATCTTGTTTCATACGACATGCACTGAAATACTCTCCAAGTCAAGAGCTTTTTGACTTAGAGAGTATGGGATAAACTGTAGGGGCTAAATTTGGGCTAGGGGTATTTTTGGATTTTCACTGCAGGCCTTATATCGGTGATAGCCCAATATCTCCAAACAGTACCCGAAATAGACTTGGGACATTGACCCAATTACCTTCTCAGGCCCACGCACAAAGAGAGAGGCCTACCAAGAAAAAAATGATGATTTAATTAACCAACTCTTAGTAGGCCTCTCTTTGTGCGTAGATGGAATTAACCAATTAAATTATCAGTTTTTCTTGCAGTTGTGAATATATCTTTTATTGATTTTGAAATATACTCATTTTTTCTGGCATCTTCAAGAAATACAAAAAAAAATCGAAAAATCTATCAACATTAAATAGTCCAATAAGTTTTTGGTGAATGTTCAAGTTCGCCCAAGATATCAATGTGAATGTTTCTTCCAGCGTGCCCAGCCCACCTGGTAAAGCAATGAAAGCGTCAGCATGATTAATCATTTCAGAAAGTCTTTCAGACATACCTGAGACAATGCATTCTTCTCCATTTGATTTTTCGATGAGGTTTACGTCTGCCAAAGGTTTTGGGATGATCCCCAGAACTTGACTGCCACCTTCTTGTACAACCTTTGAAACATATATCATCAATGCAAGATTTCCACCACCATATACTAAGTGCATGTTTCTTTCCGCCATAACTCTACGTAATTCTTTTGCAGCTTCAACAAATTCTGGTTTAGTTCCAGAGCTAGTTGCACAAAACACACAGATATTAGCAACTCGTCTTCTTGAAGTTGTTTCCATTTTTGTTTTCTTTCTTATCTGGATGTGTTGAAGAAATAAATGACAAGCTGAATTTATAGATCCTAAAAAAAGGTGAGTAATAAATCCACTAGGACCCGCAAAATGACCATTGTCAGATGAACAGTAAAATAGATCGTGAAAGTCAAAAATTTTAGACACTGTCGGTGAAAAATTTAAAGTAAAGGAAATCAAAACAGTAAATTAAAGAGAAGGAAATCAAAGTAATAATTGAAACAATATGTACAAATAGTTGTGATTGTGGCTCACATCTTCCTCTGATTTTACGTCCAGTAACAGCTTGAATACTATCTATGGGTCGGGGATATGCTTCCTATCCAATTTTCTTATAAATTGGCAAATATTGTCTTTTAAAGTCAGATTCCCGAGACTATATCGTTGTCTTTCTTTTTGAAACTGTGTATGCAAATTTTTAATTACTCGATGAACATGTCCAATAGGATGCGTCTCAAGAGTCAATGATATACCATCTAAAGACTTCTTACTCAAGCCATCTCTAATGAATTGAATTTTATATGTGCGATTGTCAGACACCATTCATAAAGAACGACAATAAGTGTTGCACGTCCAGCGTGCGTATTTATAACAAACACCTAACTGTTTAGCTCTTCGTTTTTTAGCATATGTGATTTTCCCTAAACCAGACATATGAGAAATGAAAGAGTCAAATGACTCACATGTTAAATGAACCATTGCCTCAATTCCCCATCGAATATCACTAGGAATACCATGGTTAATAGGAATCCTCATTCTTTTAATATGTGCTTTGTAAACTCTGTTGGTAAGTGCCAACGGTGTCCCATTGTTGTGCATTCTCTACTATGTGTTCTAGGTAATCTATTGCATCTTCGGGATTTGTGTCCCTAAACTCACCATTACACATCATTTCTATATTTTTCTACCTTAGGGTGTTAACCCTGTTGGGGCAGTTATGGAACCCATAGGGTCGGATCGGTGCCCCACGCAGCGAAAATGGGTATAACCTATGGATATCAATCATAGGTGTAATTTTAAATAATTTAATGAAATATTATATTCCATTACGAGTGTACAGGAAAAAATCGAGAATGAATCGGAGTCCGGATGCTAAAAAATGAGCGAAAACAAATTCAGTACGCGAAGCAAAATACACGCACGCCCAGTGACAATTTTTTTAAAAAAGATTTGCCTGTCCTTTACCTCTCTTTCTAGAGAGCTGAAGGAATTAGGGCCTATTACCATAATTTCTTCCAAATCTCCCTAAATACTTCAAAAACACCCAAAATTAATTTTTAACATCAAAACCAACATCAACACATGTTATAGAACAAAATTCAAGTTTTTAAAAATATCAAATATTTTTACAAAAAACATAAATTTATTCTAAATTCGCACTTGAGTAAATTTTGAATCCAATACATAAACCAAATTAGAATCCCAATAAGAAATGTCTCGTGAAAAATTCTAAGTCACCCAAATGTGGTCAAGTGATTCTAGAATGGTAGTCATAGCTCTAAGCTTTAATCTAGAGTTCCAAACTCTAATTTTATGTTAATCTCTAACATAAATATTTTGACCCAATTACAAACATATTGTGTTTATACTTTCAAAGCATCCTAACACAATTAATTAGCCCAATTTCAACATTATGTATCTAATACATAATTCAACATTATATGTCTCATTAATGAAAAATACAGCTTTTGGAGAATATCAAACTTACCTAACAATGTTGATTCAAAGATCCAATCTACTTCTCCTTGTTGAAATTTTTGGAAAACTTCCAATGATTAGCAAGTTTGACTCCAAGATCCAATCTTGATTCCAATGTTAGCAAGCTTCACCCCAAGATCTAATCTTGATTTCTCCTAATTGAAATGTTGTAGAGACCTCACAAAGTTTCTCTAAACACTTCTCTAATCTGGGATTAATTGCGGAGATATTTTATCTGGGATAAAATATCAATTAAAGAGAGATAACGATTAATTTGAAATTAATCGAGAAATTAATATATTTGATATATTAAACGAAATTGGATTTCGACGCGGAATTAAAATTAGATTTTAATTCGGGCGAACGAATTAATTTAGAATCAATTCGTTAGCGACGTGAATAGTGACTTCGCTAGGCGTAATCATTTAATTACGACGCAACGGAAAATTCGTTAATTTGGAATTAGCGAACCCGAGCCCGAGATTATTTACGAGCGCATTCGCATTTCGAATTCGAGTGCGGCACGCAAGTCAAATCAAGCGTCAAATCGCTAGTCGCATCAAGCGTCAAATCACAAGTCACTTTGAGTGATGTGACTTGACAACTTGATGGATTGAGTGATGTGAGTGGTTGGGACTTTAATGGTTTGACTTTTAAAAGCCAAATTCAAGTGAAATTCATTTGAAATTCAAACGTGTGTATATAATACATAAATTTGACAAACCAAACACAACTCTTTCTTCTCTCTTTCTCTCATCTCTTCACGCCCATGGAGGCAAAATAAGCTCACTGGTTCTGTCAAAATGTCGTGAGTTTGGAAAGCTGAGTGTGTGATTTTTGTGGTAAAAATCATAAGAGTTAGCACTCCGAGAGACATGCGAATGTGATAGGGATGCCCACCCATGAGCCGGGAACCGTTCGACAAAGCTTGGAGCTTGACGAAGGACCAAAACCGAGCCAAAACCAGTGAAGAAAAACTGCTACTGCCGTGACAGTGAAGATGGGCAGAATGTTGATTTTGTTCGTCTCCGCGTCGCTCAACCGATCGATGTGAGTATTCCGCAACTTCTTCGATGTGTATTCGCACTTGATTCATGCTTATAATTGATCTTGGGACCTTAATAGAAACCGACAATGGCATCTAGAGCAAGGTTTGAGCATGAAAAATTTTAGGGCTTAAAATTTGGGTAATTTGTATTTGAGCATGATTTGAATAAATTTGATGTTTTAGTATGCTTAATACATGTTGAATTGAAGTTTGATTAGATCAATTTCAAGAAATTTGATTTGGAATAATTTTCCCCAAATATTTGGGCTTGGCCGAATGTAGTGCCCTAATGTGTTCTTGGTGATTTTGATTTTTTGATTCATTGGATGAGTTAGAATCAATTAGGATGTTGATTTAATGTCGATTGTGGGATTAATTGGATTGAAACCAAATCAGATATAAAATCCTCTCCTTTGCCGAGACTTTGGAAGCATGTATTGGGTTTGATTTTAATCAAAATGTGTTGGACATGTGATGATGAAAATGAACATGATTAATTGGGCTAATTGGTGTTTTGGAAATATTGAATTGGTTAATTAATTGTGTTATACACTTTAGTTTAATTAAATGTGAAATTGGATTTTTTGTGTTTAATTAAATTGGGCCTTAAAATTAGATTTGGGCTTTTATGTTGTAAATGGGCTTATTGGGCTTTGTTGTACAAAGTTGGGTTTAGGCAAAATTGGTTGGATCTAATTGGGCCCAAAACCGCCTCCATAAAGCCCAAATGCGACTTAATGGACCTTTAAAGTTTAATTGGGCCTAATGGGCCAAGATTGATTTCTAGGCTTATGGGGTAACTCCCGGATTGGATTTTGGTTATTCGGTTTGACCCGAGTTGACCAAAAGTCCACGCCTTAAAAAATTAATTAAAAGCCCATTGGACTTTAATTAAATTGACGTTGGACGTTAATCGGGCTTTGAGACCCGTAACGATTAAATTTGGAATTTAAGTCGTAAAAGTTCATTAATTAAAGTGTAGTATTTAATTTGGAATTAAATGGTGAATTAGAATTAAGTACATATTAAATTGGATTTAATGTTGTAGTTTAATTTAATTCGAGAATTCGTACTTTAAGTACTTATTCACAAAAACGAGTTTGACTCGATCAAAATCAAACCGTTGTTTGAACATTGGATGATCACTAATTATCAGATTAATTAATTTGATTAGATTGATTGATAACATGCTTGTGTGAATACATGGTTGCGATGCATGAATAATGTATATCGGATGAATATTAGATGGGTGGGACAATTTTAGAAATTGTTGTAATAAATTTGATTTATTAATTGGACCTGCGTGTCCAGCCTTATACCTCCATATTCTTTGTATTCTCTTCTCACCTATTCCCCTCAATGTAAATGAGGTTTCTTTAGAAGTGTAATGTAACGGGTATAAGTAAATACTTGTGCTAGCGGGAGAGAGAAAGAGAGAGATTTGATCTAGGATCAATGTGTAAAGTATCCATCCGCATATCATTATTATTTTATTATACGCGCTTTATTATGTGTTTAGAATGCATGTTTAAGGGTGTATGATGATGAGACCTTAACAAAGATAATAAATTGGTTGCCAATTTGCACACGAAAAACCCTCGCAAAATATTAAGCGTTTTTCCTTTCATTGAGTGATTCTCACTCAAGATCCGAGACTGGCATTGGCTTGTTGGCCAAAGTCAAGGCCTTTGTCCGTCGAGGATGTGTTTGAATCAAGAAGGCTTTGTTCCATATTGGTGTCTTGTCCAAGTTGTGGTTTTTTGGCCAAAGTCAATACCACTTCTTGTCCATCGACATTGATTACGAAGCTTTCCATGGTCAATGGGTCGCGCTTGACTAGGATCACTAAGTTTGTTGTGCCAATGCCAATGCTTAGTTGATTCAGAGGAAAAAGGTTAGGTAATACATTGGATGTATTGGCATATATAAGATATATGTTTCGGACTTGGATGTCCCCCTTGTTGGGTTTAGCTAAGGTCCCAAGATCATAATACAAGCATTAAAGAAGTGCGAATACAATCACGGAGTTGCGGAATACTCACATCGATCGGTTGAGCGACGCAGAGACAATAAAAATTGATTTTCTTCCTCTCTTCACTGCTCGGCAGTGAGCGGTTCACAGCCACTGGTTTCGCCCTTTTGGATCAACATCGTCAAGCTCTAAGCTTCGTCGAATGGTTCCAGGCTCAATGGTAGACTTCCCTATCACCTTCGCATGTCTCATAAGTGTGCTAGCACTTGAGATTTTGCCACAAAATCCCACTCCAAGCTTCCCACTCTCTCGGTTTTTGAAGAAAAACAGTGAGCAGTTTTTGGCTCCATGGGCGTGAGGATATGAGAGAAAGAGAGAAGAGAGCGTTATGTTTGGTTTGTGAAATTTGTGTATCTTATACACACATGTGAGTTTCACATTCATTTGGAATGAATTTGGCTTTTAAAAGTCAAACCATTAAAGCCCCAACCACTCACATCACTCAATCCATCAAGTTGTCAAGTCACATCACTCAAAGTGACTTGTGATTTGACGCTTGATGCGATTAGCGATTTCACGCTTGATTTGACATGCCGCACTCGAATTCGAAATGCGAATGCGCTCGTAAATAATCTCGGGCTCGTGTTCGCTAATTCTAAATTAACGAATTCTCCGTTGCGTCGTAATTAAATGATTACGCCTAGCGAAATCACTATTCACGGCGCTAATGAATTAATTCTAAATTAATTCGTTCGCCCGAATTAAAATCTAATTTTAATTTCGCGTCGAAATCCAATTTCGTTTAATATATCAAATATATTAATTAATCGATTAATTCCAAATTAATCGTTATCTCTCTCTTTAATTGATATTTTATCCCAGATAAAATATCTCCGCAATTAATCCCAGATTAATTTTCTCTTTCATCTAATTAATCCCAGATTAATTAAAAGTGCGAGTCATACGTCATCGGTGAATCTTTGGGAAGCGACACATGAGATCTCCGGATATGTTGGCAGTAAATTTAGTCGTCGGACTATCCGAACACGTAAGTACCTCGTACTACGTTTATACCGATTTACAAGACAAGGTTGGCCTCTAGCAAAGTGCCATGCCTACCCAATTCTCCGGAAACATCCTTACAGGAATAAAGGATCTGTATCAGGCGTAGTATACGTAGTATTGCATATTTCTGTCCAGTATCGGATGATCACATGCAAGGCCTGGGGCTGGTACAGTGTATGCCCCGTACGAAGCACATATCGGATAACGAGCAACTAGTCTCTTTATAATCGGATAATTATGACCAAGTCATATTATCCCGACGGCTGCAACCTTTATTAGAGAACCAGTTATGTATCCCTACGCGATCATCATCTCCATATAACTGGAGTGACATTTCCATCTTGACATTACACCAACACACTACGATTCTCGATATACCCAGAATTGGCGTACACAGAAACTGGTTAAAGCCCTGGACGACCTCAACCAAAGTATATTGATTGTCGTATGTATTAGCGGTGCAAGTCTCAGGTTAAGACCAAATACACCTACCCTGATTTCGGACTTCCATAGACACGTAGTCATACTACCAATGGAATTCTGAGGGGGTCTATCCAGAGCGAAGCTGTTTCCCGTACCATCGGTAAAACATAACCTCCTATTACACTTGCATGAGTATCTTATACCCAAATATACGATAACTATATCGTTGTGCCCTCACAACGCGCACAAGTGTAATACAAGTCTTTTACGTATTTATCGATGTCCAATCTCGACAATGCTCTAACTAGGGATATTCAATGATTTATCCTTCGTGGACTGATATTGTCTCATATCATTCTCAGTCCAGGAACAAATCATAGGGACCTCTCATCATTTATATATCTAGGTGATCTAATCACAAATGATAAGAGTGCAATCTCCTTTGTCACATAGTTAATTTGTACAATAATACTGTGATCTGTACAAATAGTGACGCTATGGGTCAAAATTGTCCAACAATCTCCCACTTGGCCTATAGCCAGTCACTCGAGTGTCTAACACCCGAACTATGTACGGTTGGCTCAAATTGCTGAGAAAGGCTTTCGTCAGCGGATTTTCATGATTATCGTCTGATGCGATTTATTCGATCATCACATCGCCACAATGTATGATCCGAACAAATCAGATGATTATCGAAGTAATTATCTGGATCGTTATGAGACCATTAATTCTTTAGCCTGTGCTCAAGCCTAGCTTAGCTGCTAACATAATTATATCTAATCTAATTAGATTTGTTATCGATCCAGAAGGCTTCTATTGCTGCTTCAGCTGCAGGAATAACCCGCATTTGTTGTTTATTCGGTAACAGTATCTTGCTTGGAAGATTTCCAGCTCACTGTACCGTTATTCAAACTGTATAGTACCATTTGCGACTTATAGTCGTCTTATCGGTTGGGAAACTTGCAATAGTGATCCCAGTCACTTCAAGTTCTCCATCTCCACAGATTAAGACAGCATCCTTAGATCTCTAAGATACTAACGGATGTTCTTAACTTTCAATCCAGTGACTATCACATGGATTGGCCTGTTTGTGAATCCATATGCTCAAAGCGTATGAGACACCAGGTCGCGTACATTTTTCAATGTACGAATTCTCGGAGAGTTTCATGAAAGCCAAGCTTTCACCGATTGTTATTTTGGGAATATCATTTCCAAGAAATGACATATTTATCATTATTTATTTAGGACAACCAATGTCAGTGCGCTCCCACTAACCTCCTTATATACATAAGAATCATTTTCGTTTTGAATTAAATCATAAACCATTATGATTACATCAAAACGATAATTCCAATAACCTATGCTTGCTTCAATCCAAACATGGATCGAATAACCTGCAAACCTCTTTTGCTAGTTTTGGTACGAAAAAATCGACAGGATGTTGAAAACATCCTCCAAAAGGTTTCCTTTTCAGGAAAGCGATTTTCCCGTTCCAGCTGTCATATTTCATAAATGAAACATGCAGCTTTAGCAAGCATTATCCAAATGGATATATCGTGGCAACAGGTAAAAGGTTGAATCGTAATCAACACAATGTTGATAACGATATCTTTCCGCTAAAAGCCTAGCTTTATACATTGGTATGTTGCCATCCATGTATGTCTTCATTGAAGACTTAGAAAGTACAATAGGCACAATGCCTTATAGTACATCGACTAGTATCCAAACTTTTCGATATACATGGATCCATTTCGGACTCATGACACTTTGTCGTGATAGAGAGTCGATACCTTGTATCACTTCCTCGTACGTAGTCAGTTGGTATACCTCAATAAGATAGACATCTTTATGAGGTGAGATCAGAAACTCATTCCCAGGTTGTTTTCTGACTCTCTCCGACTACGCGGTCCTTGTGTATTCGAAGATTAATGGTAATAGTTTCAACTTTGATGAACTATTTATGTTCCATTAGGAATCGATGCCTGGAATAGTATTACTCCGATTTTCATCGAGTTTTACTATCCTCCCACTTACCACTACATATCAATATTCCTCTTAGGAAAACCGCATGGTGAGCAACAATATAATTATTCTCTTTTGAGATGTATAAGTACAATACTTATGGTATCCCTAGGATAACCTACAATTGGCACTTATCCAATTTTGGGTTTCAGTTTGGTATCATCCAAACATATGCCTAGCACTCTCAAATTATCAGGAATGAGAAACCTGGTTTCTTTCCTGTTCATATCTAATATGATATCTGTCAAACATATATTAATGGAACCTTATTCTAAATAAGTTCTTGCACTGTTAATTCTTATCTGTTGAAGGAAATGGTAGCTCAGAGTGACTCGTGATTAACCTTATCATGTCCAACAAAATTTGGTTACTCAGTTCGGACACACCGTCAGTTTGACGTGTTCCGGGAGGAGTCCTCATTGAAAGAATACTATACTCTTTCAAGTATATTCAAAACTTATTGCTTAAGTATTTTCCATTACGGTATTACCGTGACGGTATAATACTATAGTTGATCTGTTTGTCTATTTCATGTCGAAACTGTAAAAGTTTCTGATTTGTGTTCTAAAATAAACACATAACCATTACGCAATGCCACATCCGTATAGGTCACGAAATATTCATATCCACCTCTAGCCTAGCTAGACATGGGCCCACTTGCTTCACTATGAACTAGGGCTAACAGATCGGTGGCATTTGCATTTTTACTAAGTAAATAGTGTTTCAGGCACTTTGCCCAATAAACTAGATTCGTATACTTTATTTGAATGGAATCAAATATGTCCTAGTACCCGCTCTTCAAAAGTGCGGATATACGATTCTTGTTTAATGTGTCTCAGACAACATTGCCACCTTTTAGTTTCTTCTGATCAAATCAGTTTGAGCTATTTGTTTGTCATATTATATGTTGAGATTTTATTTATAATCAAAATACAAATACTGTTATTCACATCTAATGTGTTTATCTCAATATCAACTTTATATAATAAAACACTTTAGTGTTCTAGAATATAAAGGTTCACCCGCAGCGGGTTAAACACTGATATAAAGATAATGTTTCTAGTCAAACTAGTTACATTATAACAGTCTCATAATTTAGGTACACACCCGAGGGTAGTTCCTAAACTTAGGGTGTCTGGGTTTAAAACAGCGACTTTCGTCCTGTTTCCAATTCACAGATTAATCTCTATTGAAGTCAGTATCCTATTCAAAACAGATTCTGAACATCAACATATATATATATATATATTATGTACCACACTAAGTATTTAAAATATAATTTCAATACTAATGAACAAAATAATTACAATCATATTTGAAGTCAGAGCCTTGCCCTGTCTTCAATTCCTTCATGTCTGCTTTGTCCAAACGGCAGTCACGCTTCCGCGATCCCGTTTGCCACAATTTAAGTAGACATTTTGGGATATATCATTTATCTTCCTAGAAGATTATAATGATTTTGCCTTTGCCTTTTCATATTCCAGAAGCCTTGCTGCCTTGAGCCAGGGCTCTAGTCTATATCGAAGTAAGGGCGCCTTGCGCTACTTGCCTAATTGCAAACTTTGACTTTGTCTCCTTGAGAATAGTCATTAACTCTCCAAGAGTTATCAATTGCAATTTAGTACTTCTGAGATCTAATATTAGATCTACGAAGATCCTTCAAATTCTTTATCATACTTAAGGATCTAATCCTTAGTTCTGATTCAGAAATTAAGGAGTCTACTGCGACAAGCTTAATGGATTAAACACTTAAGTTATCATTACATAATCTTCCAAAGATTATGCTCTACTATTTGCTTAACTCCGGGCTTAGGCTTAATATGTTATTTTATCAAATAAAGTACTTATTTTTTTCCAGGACACCATCCTGAAATTATTCCCCAAATTGAAAATTAAGGTCGTTTAATACATTTTCCCCAGGATTATATTTTAAACACTAATCTTTCAATTTTATCTTGATTATAATAGTCCAACTATTTAATCAACGATTTAGGTACTATTTATTATAATGATTACAATAGTCCAATTATTTAATCAACTATAATTTAATAGATTAAAATCAATTATATTGATTACTATAATCCAATTATAAAATCAACTATAAATGAATAGTTTGAATATAGTCCAACTATTTATTAAAACAATGTTTAAATATTAGTCCAACTAACATTTAATTTCTTTGACGAATTGATATTTGAATTGAGCGCATATGGCGAGTAATTGAACGAGTATTGCAAATTCAATTCTTGCCTCCCACTATTTTTCGGCGAGCCTCTAACCCTCTGTCGAGTACTCGAGAAACCGCGTTTCCTAGTGGGCTAGGATCCCGTTAAATATCACACAATCTTGACTTTGGCCAACAAATTGTATGATAATTAACTAGGTAGATCTCTAAGATCATTGGATCCAATCCAATTCCTAGATCTGGTAGGGGGACATCCAAGTCCGAAACATATATCTTATATATGCCAATACATCCAATGTATTACCTAACCTTTTTCCTCTGAATCAACTAAGCCTTGGCATTTGCACAACAAACTTAGTGATCCCAGTTAAGCGCGACCCATTGACCATGGAAAGCTTCATAATCAATGTCGATGGACAAGAAGTGGTCTTGACTTTGGCCAACAAACCACAACTTGGATTAGACACTGATATGGAACAAAGCTCTCGTGATTCAAACATATCCTCGACAGACAAAGGCTTTGACTTTGGCCAACAAACCAATGTCGTCTTAGATCTTGAGTGAGAATCATTCAATGGAAGGAAAAGCGCTTAATATATTGCGAGGGTTTTTCGCGTGCAAATTGGCAACCAATTTATTATCTTTGTTAAGGTCTCATCATCATACACCCTTAAACATGCATTCTAAACACATAATAAAGCGCATATGTAAAATAATAATGATATGCGGATGGATATTTTACACAATGATCATAGATCAAATCTCTCCATTTCTCTCTCGCTCGCTAGCACAAAAATTTCTTCTACCATTTGCACTACACTTCTAAGAAACCACATTTACATTGAGGGGAATAGGTGAGAATAGAATACAAAGAAATGAGAGGTAATAAGGCTGGACACGCATGTCCAATTAATAAATCAAATTTATTACATAATTTCTAAAATTGTCCCACCCATCTAATATCCATCTGATATACATTATTCATGCATCGCAACCATGTATTCACACAAGCATGTTATCAATCAATCTAATCAAATTAATTAATCTGATAATTAGTGATCATCCAATATTCAAACAACGATTTGATTTTGATCGAGTCAAACTCGTTTTTGTGAATAAGTACTTAAAGTACGAATTCTCGAATTAAATTAAACTACACAATTAAATCCAATTCAATTTGTATTTAATTCTAATTCACTATTTAATTCCAAATTAAATATCACACTTTATTAATAAACCTTTTACGACTTAAATTCTAAATTTAATCGTTACGAGTCACAAAGCCCGATTAACGTCCAACGTCAATTTAATTAAAGTCCAATAGGCTTTTTATTAATTTCTTGAGGCGTGGAATTTTGGTCAACTAGGGTCAAACCGATAACCAAAATCCAATCCGGGAATTACCCCATAAGCCTAAAATTAATTTTAGCCCATTAGGCCCAATTAAACTTTAAAGGTTCATTAAGTCACATTTGGGCTTTATGGAAGCGGTTTTGGGCCCAATTGGATCCAACCAATTTTGCCTAAACCAAACTTAATACAACTAAGCCCATTAAGCCCATTTACAACACAACAAGCCCAAACTTCCAAAATTAGCCCAATTAACTAAATTACTAAAATCCAATTTTACAATTTAATTAATCAAAGTGCATTAACATAATTAATCACCCAAATCATTATTTCCAAAACACAACTTAGGCTAATTAATCATGCTCAACTACATCAATTAGTGTCCAACACAAATAATCAAAATCAAACCCAATACATGCTCAATGACTCTCGGCAATTAGGGAATTTTATATCCAATTTGGTTTCAATCCAATTAAATCCACAATAGACATAAATCAACATTCCCGAATGATTTCCAACACATCCAATTGATCAAAAATCAAAATTCCAAGACATCAAAATAGGGCATACTTTCGGCCAACACCAAAAATATTGGGGAAATTTGTTCCAAACCAAATTTCTTCAAATTGATCAAATCAATCATCAATAAAAACACATTTAAACACATTCATTCATCCAATTTCACAAATCATGCTCAAACACAGTTTTACCCAAATTTAACCCTAAAATCAATTTCATGCTTTAACCTTGTTATTGATGCCATTGTTGGGTTTAGCTAAGGTCCCAAGATCATAATACAATCATGAAAGAAGTGTGAATATAATCACGGAGTTGCGGAATACTCACATCGATCGGTTGAGCGACGCGGAGACAACAAAAATTGATTTTCTTCCTCTCTTCACTGCTCGGCAGTGAGCAGTTCACAGCCACTGGTTTCGCCCTTTTGGATCAACATCGTCAAGCTCCAAGCTTCGTCGAATGGTTCTCGACTCATGGGTAGACTTCCCTATCACCTTCGCATGTCTCGTAAGTGTGCTAGCACTTGAGATTTTGCCACAAAATCCCACTCCAAGCTTCCCACTCTCTCGGTTTTTGAAGAAAAATAGTGAGCAGTTCTTGGCCCCTTTGGCGTGGGGATAAGAGAGAAAGAGAGAAGAGAGTTATGTTTGGTTTGTGAAATTTGTGTATCTTATACACACATGTGAGTTTCACATTCATTTCACATTCATTTGGAATGAATTTGGCTTTTAAAAGTCAAACCGTTAAAGCCTCAACCACTCACATCACTCAATCCATCAAGTTGTCAAGTCACATCACTCAAAGTGACTTGTGATTTGACGCTTGATGCGATTAGCGATTTGACGCTTGATTTGACATGCCGCACTCGAATTCGAAATGCGAATGCGCTCGCAAATAATCTCGAGCTCGTGTTCGCTAATTCTAAATTAACGAATTTTTCGTTGCGTCGTAATTAAATGATTACGCCTAGCGAAATCACTATTCACGTCGCTAACGAATTAATTCTAAATTAATTCGTTCGCCCGAATTAAAATCTAATTTTAATTTCGCGTCGAAATCCAATTTCGTTTAATATATCAAAAATATTAATTAATCGATTAATTCCAAATTAATCGTTTTCTCACTCTTTAATTGATATTTTATCCCAGATAAAATATCTCCGCAATTAATCCCAGATTAATTTTCTCTCTCATCTAATTAATCCCAGATTAATTAAAAGTGCAAGTCATACGTCATCGGTGAATCTTTGGGAAGCGACCCATGAGATCCCCGGATATGTTGGCAGTAAATTCGGTCGTCGGACAATCCGAACACGTAAGTACCTTGTACCACGTTTATACCGACTTACAAGACAATGTTGGCCTCTAGCAAAGCACCATGCCTACCCAATTCTCAGAAAACATCCTTACAGGAATAAAGGATCTGTATCAGGTGTAGTATACGTAGTATTGCATATTTCTGTCCAGTATCGGATGATCACATGCAAGGCCTGGGGCTGGTACAGTGTCTGCCCCGTACGAAGCACATATCGGATAACGAGCAACTAGTCTCTTTATAATCGGATAATTATGACCAAGTCATATTATCCCGACGATTGCAACCTTTATTAGAAAACCAGTTATGTATCCTTACGCGATCATCATCTCCATATGATTGGAGTGACACTTCCATCTTGACATCACACCCAACACACTACGATTCTCGATATACCCAGAATTGGCATACACAGAAACCGGTTTTAAAGCCCTGGACGACCTCAACCAAAGTATATTGATTGTCGTATGTATTAGCGGTGCAAGTCTTAGGTTAAGACAAAATACACCTACCCTGATTTCGGACTTCCATAGACATGTAGTCATACTACCAATGGAATTCTGAGGGGTCTATCGAGAGCGAAGTTGTTTCCCGTACCATCGGTAAAACACAACCTCCTATTACATTTGCATTAGTATCCTATACCCAAATATACGAGAACTATTTCGTTGTGCCCTCACAACGCGCACAAGTGTAATACTAGTCTTTTACGCATTTATCGATGTCCAATCTCGACAATGCTCTGACTGGGGATATTCAATGATTTATCCTTCGTGGACTGATACTGTCTCATATCATTCTCAGTCCAGGAACAAATCATAGGGACCTCTCATCATTTATATATCTAGGTGATCTAATCACAAATGATAAGAGTGCAATCTCCTTTGTGACATAGTTAATTAGTACAACAACATCGTGATCTGTATAAATAGTGACGCTATGGTCATAATTTTCCAACACCCCTACCGGATCTAGGAATTGAATTGGATCCAATCGATCTTAGAGATCTACCTAGTTAATTATCATACAATTTATTGTCCAAAGTCAAGATTGTGTGATATTTAACGAGATCCTAGCCCACTAGGAAACGCGGTTTCCCGAGTACTCGACAGAGGGTTAGAGGCTCGCCGAAAAATAGTGGAAGGCAAGAATTGAATTTGCGATACTCGTTCAATTACTCGCCATACGCGCTCAAACAAATATCATTCGTCGTTAGAAATTAAATGTTAGTTGAACTAATATTTAAATTGTTGTTTTAATAAAAGTTGGATTATATTCAAACTATTCATTTATAGTTGATTTTATAATTGGATTATAGTAATCAATATAATTGATTTTAATCTATTAAATTATAGTTGATTAAATGGTTGGACTATTGTAATCATTATAATAAATAATACCTAAATCGTTGATTAAATAGTTGGACTATTAAAATCAAGATAAATGAAATATTGACATTTAAAACATAATCCTAGGGAAAATGTGTTTAAATGGTTTAATTTTCAAAATTGGGAATAATTTCAGGATGGTCCTGGAAAATAATAAGTTACTTTATTTGATAAAATAACATATTAGGCCTAAGCCCGAAATTAAGCAAATAGTAGAGCATAATCTTTGGAAGATTATGTGATGATAACTTAAGTGCTTAATCCATTAAGCTTGTCGCAGTAGACTCCTTAATTTCTGAATCAGAACTAATGATTAGATCCTTAAAGTATGATAATGAAATTGAAGGATCTTCATAAATCTATCTTTAGATTTTAGAAGTACTAAAATTGCAATTGAAAACTCTTGGAGAGTTAATGACTATTCTCAAGGAGACAAAGTCAAACTTTGAAATTAGGCAAGTAGCGCAAGGCGCACCTTACTTCGATATTCTAGAAACCCGAGGCTTGGCCAAAGGCTACTGGAATGTTGAAAAGGGCAAAGGCAAAATCATTATAATCTTCTAGGAAGATAAAGGACATATCCCAAAATGTCTGCTTAAATTGTGGCAAACGGGATCGCGGAAGCATGACTGCCGTTTGGACAAAGCAGACATGAAGGAATTGAAGACGAGCAAGGCTCTTACTTCAAATATGTTTGTCAACATTATGTTCACTACTAGTATTAAAATTGGATTTTGAATACTTAGTGTGGTAATAAATATATATTGATGTTCAGAATCTGTTTTGAACAGGATACTGACTTCAATCGAGATTAATCTGCGAATTGGAAACGGGACGAAAGTCGCTGTTTTAACCGTAGATACCTAAGTTTAGGAACTACCCTCGGGTGTGTACTTAAATTAGGAACTGTTATAATGTAACTAGTTTGACTAGAAACATTATCTCTATATCAGTGTTTAACCCGCTGCGGGTGAACCTTTATATTCTAGAACACTAAAGTGTTTTATTAAATAAGGATGATATTGAGAGAAACACATTAGATGTGAATAACAGCATTTATATTTTGAATATAAATAAATCTCAAATATATAAAATGACAAATAAATAGCTCGAACTGATTTGATCAGATGAAACTAATTGTGGCATTGTTGTCTGGGACACAATTAAACAAGAATTGTATATCCGCACTTTTGAAGATTGGGTACTAGGACACATTTGATTCCAATCAAATAAAGTCTACGAATCTAGTTTATTAGGCAAAGTGCCTATAACACCATTTACTTGGTAAAAGTGTAAATGTCATTGATCTGTTAGCCCTAGTTCATAGTGAAGCAAGTGGGCCCATGTCTAGCTAGGCTAGAGGTGGATATGAATATTTCGTGACCTTTGCGGATGTGGCATCGCGTTATGGTTATGTGTTTCTATCGAAACACAAATCGGAAACTTTTACAGTTTCGACACGAAATAGACAAACAGATCGGCTATAGTATTATACCGTCACGGTAAGACCGTAATGGAAAATACTTAAGCAATAAGTTTCTTAAATACTTGAAAGAGTATAGTATTCTTTCAAATGAGGACTCCTCCCGGAACACGTCAATCTGACGGTATGTCCGAATAGAGTAACCGAATCTTGTTGGACATGATAAGGTTAATCATGAGTCGCTCTGAGCTACCATTTCTTTCAACGGATAAGCTATAAACAGTGCAAGAACTTATTTAGAATAAGGTTCCATTAAAATCTGTTTGACATATATCATATTAGATATGAACAAGAAATAAACCAGGTTTCTCATTCGTGAATATTTGGGTATGCTAGGCATATGTTTGGATGATACCAAACTAGAACCCAAATTGGATAAGTGCCAATTGTAGGTTATCCTAGGGATACCAAAGTAATGTGCTTATACATCTCACTTGAGAACAATTAGATTGTTGTTCACCATGCGGATTTCCTAAGAGGAATAGCGATATGCAGTGGTAAGTGTGAGGATAGTAAAACTCGATGAAAATCGGAGTAATACTGTTCGAGGCACCGATCCTTAATGGAACACAAATAGTTCATCAAGAATGGAACTATTAACATTAATCTTCGAATACACAAGAACCGCGTAAGTCGGAGAGAGTCAGAAAACAACCTGGGGTATGGGTTTCTGATCTCACCTCATAAAGATGTCTATCTTTTGAGGTATACCAACTGACTACGTATGAGGAAGTGATACAAGGTATCGACTCCCTTATTATGGCAAAGTGTCATATGATCCGAAATGGATTCCATGTATATCAACTTAGTTTAGAACTAGTTGATGTACCACAAGGCATTGTGCCTATTGGTACTATATAAGTCTTCAAGGAAGACGTACATGGATGGCAACATACCAACGTACTAAGCTAGGCTTGTAGCGGAAAGGTATCGTCATCAACATTGTGTTGACTACGATTCAACCTTTTAACTGTTGCCACGGTAAATCCATTTGGATAATGCTTGATAAAGCTGCGTATTTCATTTATGAAATATGTCAGCTGAACGGGAAAATCGCTTTCCTGAAAAGGAAACATTTTGGAGGATGTTTATATCATCCTGGCGGTTTTGTCGTACCATAACTAGCAAACAAGGTTTGTAGGTTATTCGATCCATGTTTGGATTGTAGCAAGCATAGGTTCTTGGAATTACCGTTTTGACGTAATCATAATTGTATATGATTTAATTCAAAACGAAATGACTCTTGTGTATTTAAGAAGGTTAGTGGGAGCGCACTGACAGTGGTTATCCTATAAATAATGATAATATGTAATTTATTGGAAATGATATTCCCATAATAACAATCGGTGAAAGCTTGGCTTTCGATAAAATTCTTCGTAGAATTCTTGGGAGAAAACAACCTTTATTCAAGGAATAAAGATCTACTGGGATAGATTAAGTTGTTAAAACTCTCCGAGAAATCGTACATTGAAAAATATACTTGACCTGGTGTCTCATATGCTTTAAGCATATGGATTCACAAACAGACCAATCCGAGTGATAGTCACTGGATTGAAGTTAAGAACATACTTAGTATCTGAGAGATCTAAGGATGATGTCTTAAACTATAGAGATGGAGAACTTGAAGTGACTGGGATCATTGTTGCAAGTTTCCTACACCGATACAACGACTATAAGTCGCAAACGATACTATACAGTTTGAATAACGGTACAAGAGC
>SKCR01030572.1:0-96338 GCA_019454045.1 Zanthoxylum bungeanum
TTGGGGATGCTAGACATACGTTAAACGTTTGGAAGGTACCAAACTTGAACCCAAATTGGATAAATGCCTATTTGTAGGTTATCCTAGGGAAACCAAAGGATATTACTTCTACAACCCACAAGAGAACAAAGTATTTGTTGCTCTACATGCGGTTTTCCTTGAGAAGGAATTCCTAAATACAGTGGTTAGTGGGAGGAAAATAGAACTCGATGAAAATCAAAGTGATACTGTTCCTGGCACAGAATCTTTAACGGAACACGAACAGTTCATCAGAGATGAGATTGTACCATAATCTTCGAATACACAAGAACCACGTAGATCGGAGAGAGTCAGAAAACAACCTGAGAGGTATGGACTTCTGATCTTACCTCATGTGGATATTAATCTTATTGGGGAAGACGAACCAACTATGTATGAGGAAGCGATACAAGCTATCGAATCCGGTTTATGGCAAGATGCCATGAAATCCGAAATGGATTCCATGTACATCAACCATGTTTGGACACTGGTTGATGCACTAGAAGGCGTAAAGCCTATTGGTTGCAAATGGGTCTTCAGGAAGAAGACCGACATGTATGGAAACATATAAACGTACAAAGCTAGGCTTGTAGCGAAAGGGTATCGTCAACGATATGGTGTCGATTACGAAGAAACTTTTTCACATGTTGCCATGATTAAATCCATTCGGATAATGCTTGCTATTACTTCATATTTCGATTACGAGATATGGCAGATGGACGTCAAAACTGCTTTCCTTAACAGAAACATTTTGGAGGATGTTTATATGCAACAGTCTGACGATTTTGTCGTACCAAAACATACAGACAAGGTTTGCAAGTTAAATCGATCCATTTATGGATTGAAGCAAGCATCGCATTCTTGGAACCAACGTTTTGATGAGATCATAAAAGAATATGATTTCGTTCAAAATTAGTAGGAGCGCACTGAAATTCATTGTCCTTTACATTGATGATGTATTGCTTATTGGCAATGACATTCCCATGCTACAATTGGTGAAAGCTTGGATTTCATTAAAATTATCCAAGAAAGATCTGGGAGAAGCAGCCTTTATTCTAGTAATAAAGATCTACCGGGATAGATCTAGAAAACTGCTTGGACTCTCCCAAAACACATATATTGACAAAGTGTTGAAGAGATTCAACATGGAACATTCTAAGAGGGGACTGTTGTCAGTGTCACATGGCGTCGCTCTATCTAAGGACATATGTCCTAAAACTCAAGATGAGAGAGACAACATGAGTCGGATCCAGTTCGCTTCGGAAGTCGGATCGATCATGTATGCCACGATATGTACGCGACCTGATGTCTCGTATACTTTGAGCATGTATAGTCACTATCAGGCCGATCCAGGTGATGGTCACTGGATGGCGGTTAAGAACATCCTTAAGTATCTTAGACGAACTAATGATGCTTTCTTAATCTATGGAGATGGAGAACTTGAGGTAACTGGGTTTACCGATGCAAGTTTCCAAACCGATAAAGACTACTGTAAGTCACAATCTGGGTACATATTTTGTTTGAACAACGGAGCAGTAAGCTGAAAATCTTCCGAGCAAGAGACTGTTGCCGATTCAACAATAGAAGCGAAATATATTGCTGCAGCTGAAGCAACAAAAGAGGCAGTTTGGATCCGTAAATTCCTAATTGGATTATGAGTAGTTCTGTTAGCAGCTGAGCATGTTCCATTGTATTGTGACAATAACGGGGCTATAGCACAGGCTAAGGAACCATGGTCTCATCAATGATCCAAGAATGTTCTTCGACGTTTCGATCTGATTCTTGAGATCATATATCGTGGCGATCCGAAGATCGAGAAGGTCGCATCAGAGGATAACATTACAGATCCGCTGACGAAAGCTATTCCTCAGCAAAAGTATGAGCGACATGTACATAGTTCAGAAGTTAGATGCTTGAGTGACTGGCTATAGGCCAAGTGGGAGATTGTTGGACAATTATGACCCATAGCGTCACTATTTGTAAAAGACATTGTGGTTTTTGTACAAATTAACTATGTGACAATGGAAATTGCTATTTTATCATTTTGTAATTAGATTACTTGAATATATAAATGATAAAAGTCCTTATGATTAGTTCCGGATTAAAAAGATATGAGACAATATCAATCCATAAAGATTTAATCATTAAATATCCCTAGTCGTAGTATTATCGAGACTGGACATCGATAATGCGGAATAGACTAGTATTACACTTGTGCGTGTTATGGAAGCGTAACAACATAGTTCTCATATATTTAAGTATTGGATGCTTATGCAAGTGTAATAGGAGGTTGTGTTTTCCGATGGTACGGAAACAGCTTCGCTCTGGATAGACCCCGCGGAATGCCATTGGTAGTATGACTATGTGTCTATGGGAATCCGCATTAGGGTAGGTGTATTTGGTCTTAACCTGAGACTTGCATCGCTAGTACTTGCGACAATCAATACGCTTTGGTTTTGGTCGTCTGGGACTTTAACAGGTTCTGTGTACGCCTCTTCTGGGTTTATTGAGAATCGTAGTGTATTGGGTGTGATGTAAAGACGGAAGTATCACTTCAGTCATATGAAGATGATGATCACGCAGGGATACATAACCGGTTCTCTATTATGTTGCAACTATCGGGATAATATGACAAGGTCATGATTATCCGATTATATAGACTAGTTTCTTGTGATCCGATATATGCTTCGTACGGAGCAGACACTATTCCAGCCTCAGGCCTTGCATGTGACATTTGATACTGGTTTGCAATACGCAATACTACGTATACTACGCCTGTTATAGATTATATATTCCTTAAAGAATATTTCTGGAGAATTGGGTAGGCACGACGCTTTGCTAGAAGCCAACCATGTCTCGTAAATCGTTAAGAACGTGGTACCGGGTACACATGTATTTGGATAGTCCGACGGCAGGATTTACTGCCAACATATCCAGGGATCTCATGGGTCGCTTCTCGAAGATTCACCGATGACGTATGACTCGAACATAATTAATCTGAGATTAATTAGAAGAGAGAGAAAATTAATCTAAGATTAATTACGGCAGGATTTTATCTAGGATAAAATTCAATTAAAATGAGAGAGAGCGATTAATTCGGAATTAATCGATAAAATAATATATTCGATATATTAAATGAAATTATATTTCATAACGGAATTAAAATTGGATTTTAATTCGGGCGAATGGATTAATTTAGAATTAATTCGCGAGCGACTTTAATAATAATTTTACGATGCATTATTATTTAATTAAATTTGATTTAATTAAGTGGCAACGGAAAATTCGTTAATTCGGAATTAACGTACCCGAGCCCGGAATGTGTTTGCGGGCCCACTCGAATTTTGAATTAAAGTGGGGCCCACAAGTCACATCAGAACTTACATCACTTTTCCATCAAGTGTCAAAGTTGAGTGATGGGAGTGGTTAGGAGCAATTAATGCAAATTTCCCTCCAAAATTTGCTTTAGCTTTTTGAAAAAGCATATACCAAATTTGAGAGACTTTTTGTAAAAAAGTTTTTTTTAGAAAAACAAAACACAAAAATTGAAAGCTCTCTCCTCTCCCATTTTTCTCTCATTGCCGTGAACCACCAAGAGACAAGGGAATATTTTGTTGTAAAATTTTTCCAAAGCTAGCATTTAAAGAATTATACAAATGTGATAAGGAAACTTCTCCCATATAGTTTCGAATTCACTCATCAAAGCTTGGAGCTCAACATACACTCAAGATGAGCTTGGAGCAGCTTCAAAGGAGGCAAAATTTTTATTATCTACACATCCATCCAACCGAGCATTGTGAGTATATTTTCCGCTATATTCCTTTGCATATTCACACATGTTTATGCTTATATGTTCTTGGGAATGATCTTAGAGACCCAACAGTCCCAAGTATTGAGAATCCGATTCTGTTATACTGTGATAATACTGAAGCCATTCCGCAAGCAAAAGAACTAAGGATGCATCAGAAGTCGAAGCATCTGGAATGAAAGTACCACATCATTCGAGAGATTGTGTCGTGAAGGGACATTATCATGTGCAAGGTACCGAGTGAAGATAATGTAGCAGACCCGCTTACGGAGGCCATACCTCCGAAGTTATTTGATAAACATGTGGAGTCGATGGGTATTAGATACAATCGATATTGGCACAAGAAAAATGAGAGATTTTGTTAGGGTTGGTGCTCTGAGCGCCAATTTTATTATGTATTTCCTTATAAATACTAATGTAATATTTTATTATGAATAAAATGAACAGTTTCTTTTATATAACCTCTTCTTTAATATGGTAAAGACGTAACCGATCTTAGAATGATTAGTTATGATACTGTTGTAAAAGCGTCGCAACTGACATTGAGTTGTATTATGATGTTGTCATTCTTAGACAATTACTGGTAAAGGTTTACACTACTTGGTCAGTAAAGTAAACCCGTTGAGACTGGTAAATGTCATATATTGGAATCTTGGATTCTGATGGTTTCTCAGTGAACCATGAGTCTTGGAGACTCGTATAGATGTGTAGGTGTTTATATTGGATAAACACTAAACGACTCACAGAAGATTCTTAATGGATGGTACACCAACATCAATAAGAATCTTCTCGGGTTGAGTGAGTATAGTGATTCTTTGACTTGAGATACCATTGTGGATGTATGATTTATCCTCCACACTTAAATGGCAGTCACGTCACTGATCTATTTAGATCAGACATCCGCATGTTCGTTGGGTGTGGACTGATGGAATTTATTAAAGCAAAATTTGTACCAATTAAAATCAAATAAAAATTAAATAATTGTTATTTTATTTTTTCTTGTGAAACTTGGCCAAAGTGGAATTTATTTAACAAAATTATTTTGTTTCATTTTTCACACTTGGACAAGTTTCACAATATTTTACAAAGTAAGTTGAGAGAAAAAGGTGGAAGAAAGAAATGAAACAAAGGCAAAAACTTGGAGATTTTGTAAGTTTTTCACACTTTCTTCTACATGAAAATTGTTTCAATTAATCGTAGCTTCAATTTGTGTTGCTAAGTTGATGTCTATACTCTTTGGGTTTTTAATTATATGTGTTTGAATCTTGATGGATGTGATTAGCATGTGAGATTAATTAATGACCTAATTAGGAGTAATTATGCTTAACTGATTAATTAAATATTAAAGTTGCCATTCTAGGTTATAAATTCCACTCAATTATAACCTAGAATTTTTCTTAAGTTATTTCAAGTGGTGAGACTTGTTTGGTGAATTATTGAATTTATTAAAGCATTGAATTAATTCAATTTAATGTAAATTGTCCTTTTGGAGTAATTTGTGAAATTAGGGTTCTTAACCTAATCCAATTTTGGGGCTTTTCATATATATGATATAATTTGATATATATTTGATGTATATTAAATTTGAGATTGATTGGATTTGATCTTGACATGTTTTGATTATTTGGGGCCAAATCGCAATTAAGAAAAAATCTGGGTTGTGTTCGGTAATTTCAAGAAAATTTTGGATTTGTGTGAAAATTGTAATTTCATGTATTAGACATGTATAAATCATTTTGGTATTGATTTATAATCAATTAAATAAGTAGTTGACTATTTAAGGACCAAAATGATTAAATTACAAAACTTTGGGACAATTCGGTAATTAATAAAATTTTTATTTCTTGGGTTAAAATTTCAGATTTTAAGTATTGGTTAATTAAATAAATAAGTTTATTTAATTGTTCCAAGAAAAAAAATTTTGAAATCGGAAAAATCTGTTTTCCGCGTTCCTCTACGCTAACCCTGTAATTTCGTATAAAACCCCAACAATGTTGATTGAGTAAAGAGGTATCACTTGTGGGATCCCACTACCCACAAGGTCATCATCAACATTGATGTGATATTTTTAGAAGATCAACTACACAAAGAAGTAAATGATAGCATTTCAAAAGAAAGTATAGAGACTACAACAGTACTGGTGGAAAATAATCCAGAACAAGAAAATTTAGATTCTTCTGAAGCAGCACCATAGCATGAGGTACCGGAACTAATCGAGTTTGAAGCTTCTGAAGTTCTCCGATTAACTCGAGAGAGAAGACCTCCAAGCTGGCACTCAGAGTATGTTACAGAGAGTAACATTGCATAATGTACTCTAACAGAGGATGTAGAGCCATCAACTTTCCATGAAGCTTATGATGTAAATGCATCTTTGTGAATGACAAGAATGCAAGAAGAAATATAAGCTTTGCACGGACATAATACATGAGATCCAGTACCATTATCAGGTGGAATAAAAGCCATTGGTAATAAATGGGTCTACAAGATCAAATGAGATATCAATGATCAAGTGGAGCGGTATCGTGTACGATTGGTGGTAAAAAGATATGTTTAGAAAGAATGGATTGATTTCAATGAGATATTTTCTCCGGTGGTTCGACTTACAATAGTCAAAGTAGTCCTGACTATATGTGTTACTTTTGACCTACAGCCGGAATAGTTGGATATAAAAACTGTATTTTTTCATAGAGAACTTGAAGAAGAAATTTATATACTCCAATCAGACGATTTTGCTAAAATAAGAAAGAATAACTTGGTTTGTAGATTGAACAAATATTTGTATGGTCTTAACCAGGCGCTGAGATATTAGTATAAGAGATTGATCCATTCATTATTTGCCTTTGATACAATAGACTCAATTAAGACCATTGTACATATTATAAAAGGCTTGGAAATAATGATTTTATTATTTTATTGTTGTATATGGACGAATGTTGGTAGCATGCCCCAACAAAGATCGAGTCCAAGAATTAAAGATATAGTTAGCTAGGGAGTGTGACATAAAAGTTTTGGGACCAGTAAACAAGATTCTAGGGATGCAAATACATTGAGACATAAATAACAGGAAGATTTGAGTTTCTCAGAAAAAATACTTGAAGAAAATCTTACGACGGTTTGACATGAAAGATTATAAGCCAATTTCTACCCCACTTTCTGTTAATTTCAAGTTATCCCATTTTATGTGTCCTAACAATGAAGCTGAGAGGAATGAGATGTCTCGAGTACCATATGCATCAACAGTGTGAAGCTTAATATACGTCTAATTTGTACAAGACCAGACATTGCAAAAGCAGTGGGAGCAGTTAGTCGTTTTATGGATAGAGAGCATTGAAATACTGTTAAGAGGATCCTCACATATATGAAATGAACCTCAAATGCTGCATTATGTTATAGAGGATCAAAATTAGTTGTTAAAGGCTATGTAGATTAAGATTTTACATGAGATATTGACAAAAGAAAATCTACTACATGTTATGTGTTTGTGCTTGTAGGAGGAGCAGTGGGCTGGGTATCCAAGTTACAGAGTGTTGTGACATTGTCTATAATAGAAGCTGAATACATGGCAGCTACACAAGCCTGTGAGGAAGCTATTTAGTTCCAAAGGTTATTGGAGGAGTCCGGGCACAAACTATAGAAGATTCCATTATTTTATGACAGTTAGAGTGCTTTGTATATTGCAAAGAATCCAACATTTCATTTTAGAACAAAACATATAGGGGTACAATACCACGTTGTTCGTGAAGTAGTAGAAGAAAGCAGTATGGACTTATTGAAGGTACACACCAATGAGAACCTTGCAGACGTAATGACCAAGCCTATCAATACAGACAAATTTATATTGTGTAGATCCTCTTATGACTTAGTATAAACGTAAACAGCTTGAAGACTGCAAAGTAGAACGGATGGTGTGGAAACTGATTGGTTCTCAATCAAGTTTTCAAGTGGAAGAATTGCTAATTATTGCACCCACTGATTGGTGAAATAATTTCATATTAAAAAATTATTTTGGGCAGGTTTCACACACAAAAAGAAAATAATAAAAAAAAATTAAAATTCACTATTTGCACATTGAATCTCATGCCTATAAGTAGAGACTTCATTCCATTATTTTCTTCATTCCATTCTCAATCAAATCCTCTGTGTTCTAAGAGAGAAAAATATTGTTTCTTCTTAAGAGTTTGTGAGAGAGTTGTAATTCTCATATAATAAGAGAGTGTGAGACTGTTCACTCTTTTTGTTTAGAGAGAAATTGTAAAATTCTTTCCACAATAGTGAAATCCTTCAACTTTTTTCCGTGAATGTTTCCTTCACATTGAGGGTTTTACCACATTAAATATGTATCCCATTGTTTTATTTTATTGTTAATATATATGGTATGCTAAACCTTCTAATTATTATTGTATTGCTATATGGTAGACTAAGCCTTCTAATTATTATTGTATTGTTATATGGTAGGCAACGCCTCTTGAACTAACAATTGCTCTAAATTTCATTTTACTTACGTGCCAGCTTCAGCTCACGATCCCTTAACATACGTCGCTATACAAGCTCACCGCAATTAAACGACGGTAAATTAAGATGCTACAGTGCCTCCATCAGATTTATACAAACCCACATATTTTATATACTCAAAAGTCACATTTAATCTTGTGAATAAATAAATCAAATCGAATCAAACGAGCTAAAATATTTTCTTAATAGATTGGGTTGGTTAAATAGATTTTTTTTTGATAATATTGTATTATAATGGAAATCATTATTTATTTAAGTACTGTTGATGGTGTTTTCAGGACCTATGTTATTTAAGGAGTACGGCAGGGGTAAAAAGGGTAATTCCCTTCTCTGTCGAAATCATTAATGCCGACCCGACCACTAAGAGCACTTTATGATCGGTAACCGAGCACTTGGGTTCAGATGACCGGGTAATTAAAAGATCGACAGCGGCATTCTCAGTTCAAAAGACCATTATGACCGACCTCATAAAGACCGAGCATATGGCGAGGCGTGTTCCGGAAGATGACACCCTATTCTTGCGGATAAGATGACAAATTACCCTACTTTCATGGGGAAAACTGGTGAGTCAGAGTCCTAGTAGGATAAAGAAAGTAAATGTAGTTTTGATTATGAATCCTTATGGGAAAAGGGAATAGTTTTGACTAGGAATCTTTATGGGAAAAGGAAAGTATTTCAACTAGGAAATTCTTGTACAAATAGGAATATGATTTCTACACTATTATAAATAGAAGGGTAGAGTGTGCATAAGGGAAAGGTTGAAAGTTAAGAGATCATTGAGATTATTGAGAGCATTGAGAGTTGAGAGAAGGAAGAGGAAGATCATTACGATCAGACTTGTAAACACAAGAGATATCAGAGAAGCATATCTCAGTAATAAAAAGTATCACTCGTTCTGTGCCCGTGGACGTAGGTCGGATCTGATCCGCCGAACCACGTTAAATCTCCTTGTTGATTGGCGTATTTATCTGTCTTCTACTAAGTTTGCTTTTGGTCCCCCATAACCAAACAAATTCACTATTGAGGGAGGATCGTCTCGGGAGTGATATTACCATATTGCCCTGAGATCAAAATTAGCCGTCAACAGTTGGCGCCGTCTGTGGGGACTCAATAAAAAGCAGCTCGCGTGGTAAGACAATAGCAGAAGGTGGAAATCGCCAGTCATCGAGGAGTTCAACAGCAGAATGGATGGAGAAAATGGAGGAAAATATGAGGAAAGATAGGGAGGAAAATCAAATCCTTCTGAAATCCATGATGAACAAACTGGAGAGGATGGAAGAGACAAATAATGAGAAACTTGAAGCCGGAACCGGTCGGAGGAGAGGCGAAATAGCGGAAGGAAAAAGGGTTGCAGATGTGAGTAATAACGATAAACCGAGGAGGAAGGGTCCCTACGGATTGAGGTCCGTAGTGGTAGAAAAAGATTTACAAACGGAGGATACGTGGGAAGAAGAAGAGGGGAGACAGTTGCCAGATTCATCATGTGATGGCCCTCGCGATACCAGAAGGGGAAACATGAAGGATAATGAAACTGAACGGGAAGTCTCAAGTCATGAGGAACGCGGCACCTGTGGTGACATACGCGAAGGAGGCCGCGGGAGGCGGCATAGTGACACAGATGGCAGTATAAAGTCTTGGTTAAGAAAAGAATTGGCCAAGTGGAGAGTAAACCCCAAAACTGATACATCAGATGCTCGGGACGACGAGGTTGAATCTCCCTTCACAGAAGAAATAAGGTCGGCAAAATTCTCAAGACGTTTCAACATGCCATCCATGACGCCCTACAAAGGCCATTCAGATCCAAAGTCTCATATTGAAAATTTTGTCCTATTAATGGAGGTCCAATGAGTAGTAGGGGATGCCGTTTGCAAAGTTTTCCCCCTAACCTTGGGAGGATCTGCCATTTTGTGGTTCAGAAGTCTAGCCCCAGGGAGCATCGGAAGCTTCGCGCAACTCAGGAAGTCATTTCTTCGGCACTTCAAAGGGGCATGCGTCCCAAAGAAAATGGTGGGAGAATTGAGACTGATGAAACAGGGGGATGATGAGCCCCTGAGGAATTTTATTGAAAGGTACCACAATTTGGTGCTCGAGTTCGTAGCGTATGAGTCATCGGAAGCGCTAGAAAGTCTCAATGGAGGTCTGAAGGTCGGGAAGTTGTGGACTCACCTGAGGATTCAAGACGTATTGGATTATGCCACTGCCCTGGAGTTGGCCAGGAAGTTTATCTTAATAGAGGAAGAGAAAAAGATTGTCCGGGGAGTAGACACCCGAAAGGCTAAGATACTCAGGTCAGACAAACAGTGGGATTCGATCAGAAAATTGAGGAGACCGATCCCGGAGCAGAAGAAACTCAGAACGACACCTCCGAGTAGTAATGTTCAAGAGATAAAGTCATCTGTCCAAGTCAACCGTGTCGCGGGGAGGACAGTATACACCCCCCTGAACAAACCTATGGCCCAGATAGTTCGGGAAATCCAGGATAAAGGTCTGTTGGCCGAGCCTAATTTGAGGAGGTTCCCGATTGAGGAGGGAAATAGTAGGGCTTACTGTATCTACCATAACGTAAGGGGACATGCCACGAATGGGTGCAGAGACCTGCGTGAGCAGGTGGAAGACTTGATGAAAGAAGGCTATCTCAGTGAGTACATAGACCATTCGGTTTTTTAGGACGACCAAGTTGATAGCGAAAGTCATCGGGTCGGATGCGTGGAATGCTGAGATGCAGAGAGGACGTATTAAGAAGAGCCTTACTTGTAGTGACCCTTGTAGAGTTGCAAGAAAGACAACGGATCCCAAAAATGTGAGTAAAACTTCTTCTGTCTTAGGCTGACATTTATTTATGCTTGTTTGTGGTGGCCCACACAATGATTTTGATATTTGTTTTACGGCTCGGGTCTGCTCTTGTACCGCCGAGTCCATTTTGTTGATATTTGTTTTACGGCTCGGGTCTGCTCTTGTACTGCCGAGACCTCTTGTTTGAGATGTTTTACGGCTCGGGTCTGCTCTTGTACCGCCGAGTCCATTTTGTTGAGATTTGTTTAGGCTCGGGTCTGCTCTTGTACCGCCGAGACCATTTTGTTGATATTTGTTTTCCGGCTCGGGTCTGCTCTTGTACCGCCGAGACCGATGTTTATTTCCGGCTCGGGTCTGCTCTTGTACCGCCGAGACCGATGTTTATTTCCGGCTCGGGTCTGCTCTTGTACCGCCGAGACCGATGTTATTTCCATCTCGGGTCTGCTCTTGTACCGCCGAGACCGATGTTTATTTCCATCTCGGGTCTGCTCTTGTACCGCCGAGACCATGTTTATTTCCATTCGGGTCTGCTCTTGTACCGCCGAGACCGATGTTTATTTCCGGCCCGGGTCTGCTCTTGTACCGCCGAGACCGATGTTTATTTCCGGCTCGGGTCTGCTCTTGTACCGCCGAGACCGATGTTTATTTCCGGCTCGGGTCTGCTCTTGTACCGCCGAGACCGATGTTTATTTCCGGCTCGGGTCTGCTCTTGTACCGCCGAGAGACGATGTTTATTTCCATCTCGGGTCTGCTCTTGTACCGCCGAGATCGATGTTTATTTCCATCTCGGGTCTGCTCTTGTACCGCCGAGACCGATGTTTATTTTCGGCTCGGGTCTGCTTTTGTACCGCCGAGACCGATGTTTATTTCCGGCCCGGGTCTGCTCTTGTACCGCCGAGACCGATGTTTATTTCCATCTCGGGTCTGCTCTTGTACCGCCGAGATCGGGTCTGCTCTTATACCGCCGAGACCGATGTTTATTTCCATCTCGGGTATGCTCTTGTACCGTCGAGATCGATGTTTGTTTCGGCTCGGGGCTGGATTTCGTTCCGCCGAGGCCGCTTGGTTATTCGGCTCGGGGCTGGATTTCGTTCCGCCGAGGCCACTTGTTTATTCGACTCGGGGCTGGATTTCATTCCGCCGAGGCCACTTGTTTATTCGGCTCGGGGCTGGATTTTGTTCCACCGAGGCCACTTGTTTATTCGACTCGGGGCTGGATTTCATTCCGCCGAGGCCACTTGTTTATTCGTCTCGGGGCTGGATTTCGTTCCGCCGAGGCCACTTGTTTATTCGACTCGGGGCTAGATTTCATTCCGCCGAGGCCACTTGTTTATTCGGCTCGGGGCTGGATTTCGTTCCGCCGATGCCACTTGTTTATTCGACTCGGGGCTGGATTTCATTCCGCCGAGGCCACTTGTTTATTAGACTCGGGGCGAGATTTCATTCCGCCGAGGCCACTTGTTTATTCAGCTCGGGGCTGGACTTCGTTCCGCCGAGGCCATTTGTTTATTCGGCTCAGGGCTGGATTTCGTTTCGTAGAGGCCTTATGGTTTATTCAACTCGGGGTCGGGTTACGTCCCACCGAGTCGGCTTCTTTGGACTGGGGATGTAATATTCCCCCAGAGCCAAGTCTTTCTTTTAGCTCGGGGTCGGGTTACGTCCCACCGAGTCGGCTTCTTTGGTCTGGGGAGGTGACATTCCCCCAGAGCCAAATGTTCTTTAAGCTCGGGGTCGGGTTACGTCCCACCGAGTCGGCTCTATTGGTCTGGGGATGTGACATTCCCCCAGAGCCAAATTTTCTTTTAGCTCGGGGTCGGGTTACGTCCCACCGAGTCGGCTTCTTTGGTCTGGGGAGGTGACATTCCCCCAAAGCCAAATGTTCTTTCAGCTCGGGGTCGGGTTACGTCCCACTGAGTCGGCTTCTTTGGACTGGGGATGTAACATTCCCCCAGAACCAAGCCTTTCTCAGCTCAGGGTCAGGTTGCGTTCCACCAAATCAACCATGCAGACTGGGGACGTAACATCCTTCTAGGTCCAAGCATCTCTCACAGCTCGAAACAGGATCACATGCCACCGAGCACATCATCGTTAGCTCAGAGGCAAAATTTTCTCCTCACAATCGAGATTGGATCAGTCAGGGGTCATGACCTCTAAATCTCTGGTACATATATTACAAAGGAGGAGTCATTTTTAGTTTGGACAACAAGAGGAACTTCATCTCCTGATGGAACGACCCAAGTAAGCATTTTGCTTTGAGGTGGAGAATCGTTCTGAATAGGGTCAGCATCTCTAATAACCGAGGATATGAAGATAGAAACAGAAGACTTAATTGATGGCGAAGACAATTTCTCTGTGATTTCTGAAGCGACCACCAGCAAGGCGATCAGCACACCATCTTTTTTTTATAGTTCCCAGCATCAACTCGCAAACTCGTTGTTGCCGAGAACTAGGGGACAGATGTTGATGGTGTTTTCAGGACCTATATTATTTAAGGAGTACGGCAGGGGTAAAAAGGGTAATTCCCTTCTCGGTCGAAATCATTAATGCCGACCCGACCACTAAGAGCACTTTATGATCGGTAACCGAGCACTTGGGTTCAGATGACCGGGTAATTAAAAGATCGACAGCGGCATTCTCAGTTCAAAAGACCATTATGACCGACCTCATAAAGACCGAGCATATGGCGAGGCGTGTTCCGGAAGATGACACCCTATTCTTGCAAATAAGATGACAAATTACCCTACTTTCATGGGGAAAACTGGTGAGTCAGAGTCCTAGTAGGATAAAGAAAGTAAATGTAGTTTTGATTATGAATCCTTATGGGAAAAGGGAATAGTTTTGACTAGGAATCTTTATGGGAAAAGGAAAGTATTTCAACTAGGAAATTCTTGTACAAATAGGAATATGATTTCTACACTATTATAAATAGAAGGGTAGAGTGTGCATAAGGGAAATGTTGAAAGTTAAGAGATCATTGAGATTATTGAGAGCATTGAGAGTTGAGAGAAGGAAGAGGAAGATCATTACGATCAGACTTGTAAAACACAAGAGATATCAGAGCAGCATATCTCAGTAATAAAAAGTATCACCCGTTTTGTGCCCGTGGACGTAGGTCGGATCTGATCCGCCGAACTACGTTAAATCTCCTTGTTGATTGGTGCATTTATCTGTCTTTTGCTAAATTTGTTTTTGGTCCCCCATAACCAAACAAATTCACTATTGAAGGAGGATTATCTCGGAGGTGATATTCCCACATTACCCTGAGACCAAAATCAGCCGTCAACAAGTACAATAAAATTAATGTTTTTTTTAATGATTTTTATTCATATAAATTCAAGCACTTCTCGATTTCACTTGAGATATGTGTTACTAAGAAATAAGAAATTAATAATTTACGGGAACTCAAATTTATGGAAGATTAAAGTCATTGTTCGTATTTAAAATATAATATTTGAGTGAATAAATTTAGGGTTAGTAAATAGATTAGGCTTGAAAACACCTAAATATAATTTTAGTGTTTGTTTTTTTATTTAAGTCCGGACATGAGAAAGTATAATAAAATCTTTAATTTTGAATTTAAGAAATTAAGATTACTTTTATATATTAAAAAAATTAATAAATAATATTTATTTATGACTAATTTTTTTTCAAACGTGACTCATTTATCATCTCTAAATAAGTCGGCATGTTACTCGCTGGGCACACGTCTCATGGAAAAACAAATGCAACTATCAACTATGGGTTGAGAAAAAAAAAAAAAATGTAATAATCCAATCCAATGACAGGTTACGGAATCCCATGCAACCGCGGGGTCACTTAAGAAAAATCAACAAAGACAAGAAGAGAGATGGAGAAAAGACTCTCAAGCGGTGTGTCTTCAAGTGTCGTGCATGCATTTTATGCATCTGTTACTTTGCATGCACTCTCTCTCTCTCTCTCTCTCACAACACTTAAATACACGCTTTCTTCTTGTTCTTATAACAACTACCGCCGTTACTATTTTCTCTTCTCTTCTCTTCAACTCATTATAATCCCACCCACTACTTTTTACCTCGAGTTGACTTACTTCTCTTGCTTATTTTCTTTAATTTTCTGTTAAGCCTAATATATAAATTAAAAAACTGGTGTTATTATTTGCTAGAATAGAGATATAAGGGAGGAAGAAGCGATAATGAGTTTGTTTTGCATTATGAAGATCTGGGTTTGTTGATTCGAACAAGGTATTTTATGTTTGTGCATGTGGGTTTTTGTACCGGTTTATAATTTGTGATTCTTGAATAAAAAGGGGGTTTTAGGGTTTTATTTGATTAATTTGTTTTTGTTTATGTTTTTTTTAGTTGTTAATAGAGTTAATTTTAGCATTAATAATGGGGCCGAGGATTTGCATGAATATAAAATGTAGAACGACTGACACCCATGAATGGAAAAAAGGGTGGCCTTTGCGATCTGGTGTATCGGCTGATCTCTGCTACAGTTGCGGGTACTTGTTCTTTTGATCAAATTTAATTTTTTGTTTTAATTTATGCTTTTAGATATGTTTTTTTTTTCCCCTTCAAATTCGGCGTTGGAAATTTGAAAATTTTCCCCTCAGTAATGCAATTTTTGTGGTTGCTTTAAAAAAAATGTGCAAATTTTGCTATATATTTGCTTCATTGAAATATAAATATCAACATTATGATTTAGCTACTGATTATTGCTCTAATTGTAGTCAGCGTAGTTTGTTAATTTTTATTCTTTAGAATCAACATTGGTCCTATACTTTCCCCAAAATTAAGTCTTCAGTCCTTAGCCACGGATAATGTATTAAAATAAATTTATGTGAGGCTGTGAGTAGAATAGCAGCTCTAAGTTCAATTCGTTATGATCTCAACTCAATAGAACAATATAAATGAAAATATAAGCCCATGAAAATCCTCTCCCTATAAGCGGTTTTTAAGGATGAGTTATACTATGAGTTTATAACAATTGGTATAAGAGCAAACACCACGTCGAGTTTGTGACCTACCTGCTCTGTATTTCTACATGGCGTTTATGAGCTATATGGCTTCTTAGAAATTTCTTGGTACCGTTTTTGACTTTTTATAATGCATTAGTTTTATTACTCTGTTGCTTGATAGTTTTGTTTCCTTCCTTGGTCCATTTTAACTATAACTTTACAAGTTAAAAGTCACTAATTGACATTCTACTCGTATATTCAGATACATCTCTACCGACAGCAAAGAAATATTTGTACAACTTCTTTCTGGTTTTAAAACGATTTATTTAAACATTTGTTACTACGATAGCAGTGTTTTATTTGTTCTTTTCTCTTGCGTTGATTTTTGTTGTTTCTTCCGGGTTTGGAATTGCATGTACTTTAGATCTGCCTATGCGAGTTTTGTCTTCTGTAATACGTTCCACTTAGAGGAACCTGGTTGGAGGAAATGCCATTTCTGCAACAAGGTAACTAATGGTCTAATTAACTGTATTACATTTGTTGTTTCTCTGTCTTGAGCTTTTCAACCCTAATTGATTCTCTTTTGCCATGCCAGCGTCTCCACTGTGGATGTAGAGCCTCGAAATATTTTGTTGAGCTCTTGGATTTTGGAGGAGTTGGGTGTAGGAGCTGTGCAATGAGCTCTCAACTTCATTTGGTAAGATGAATTCTGATTGTTTATGTTGCACGATGACATTGTGTAATGTCTAATTGCCTTTTTGAGCTTTATTAATTTAAGTATGAGAACATAAAGTGCTGCGTTTTGTTTAAATGTAAAATATAATTATTTGGTTTGGAAGTTGGGAACATAGTTATAAGGGCTGTAGTAGAATCACTTTTTTAATGTTTATTATAGCTCTGATTCACCTATATCTTTGTCAAAGCCATGCAGCTGGACTTTCTGATTCAAACATAAAGGTGCAATATTATATCTTTGGCCTTGACCTTGGAGTTAGTTCAGATGTTCTGTAAATTGAACGGCATATTAAATAAGTGTGTGACAAAACCAATGCTTGCTTATTTTCACTTATTTGTCGTTTGTGGTTTGTTTTTCTCCCCTGAAGAGTTTGCAGATTAAGGGTTTCTTAGCAGTAATTCTTTTTAATGTCACCTATTATTTTCTCCTTGCAGGTCCAGAGGGATGAAATTCCTAATGGATCTGGTATGCTGACAATAAATGATGCTGATGACACACGAACCCCGATAGTTGAAAATAGAATGGTTGGTGACGACACTGCTGAAGGGAAATTAATACAGTTGTGCAGAATTATGGAAGCTAATGAACCCAATTTCCTGGATCCATCTCAGAGGGGAGATACAAATGTGCCGCTTAGGAAAGACAAATGGGAAGAGGTCATGCTTCCATTTGCTGAAGTTGGTCCAGGATTTTCTAGTACAACTCAACTATCTTCTGGGTCATCTAAATTTACCAAGCCAGACATTAGTGGATCTATGTTAGACATTGGAGATATGCATGAGTCACTTGTTCAGCCGTCTTTGAGTATGAGTTTGGCAGTGCCAGCAGGGAGTTCAAATTTTGCACTACCCTTTTCTAATGGGGCTGCTGATGGAAGGGAACCATGCAAAGCACCTCCTCCCTCTCAGCAAGGTCAACGGCCTTGCCCAATTTTACCCAAACCCCCTAAAACTGGCCTTACCATAAGTTCTGAGACAAATAAAAGAACTGCTTCTCAAATTCGGATTGCGAGACCACCTGCTGAGGGCCGGGGTAAAAATCATTTACTTCCTCGATACTGGCCAAGGATTACTGATCAAGAGCTCCAACAACTTTCTGGAGAGTATCCATTTTTGTTTCATCTATTTCATTATAAATTTCCTTTGTCATAATGACATTTACTTCAGAGATGACATTTGCTTTTCTGTTATTTGTTGATTTAGTGTTGTTTACCTTAACTTTGTATTTTTAAGCTTGAATTCCACTATTGTACCACTGTTTGAGAAGATTCTAAGTGCCAGTGATGCCGGTAGAATTGGTCGTTTGGTTCTCCCTAAAGCGTGTGCCGAAGTAGGTTTCAAAGAATACTCCCTTTCATTGTTTTGTTTTCGCTTTCCCTTCTCTATATCTTTCTTTTCCACTGCGCATTAGTATGAAATGGAATCCAATGCAGGCATATTTTCCTCCTATTTCTCAATCAGAAGGCGTTCCTTTGAGGGTTCAAGACGTGAAAGGGAAAGAGTGGGTGTTTCAGTTCAGATTTTGGCCCAACAACAACAGCAGGATGTATGTTTTAGAGGGTGTAACCCCTTGCATACAGTCTATGCAATTACGAGCTGGTGATATTGGTATGATTCATTCCCTTCTTATTTAGAGATGATATATAGTTCCTGGTCGTCAATATCTTTTGCAAATTACTTTATTTTATGTGGTTATATGTTAGTATCATTTAAAAAGATGTTTCCATGGACTGATTTGTGCTTAAGCTGATTGATGGAGTAGGCGGTGCTGGTATCGGTTTCTTGAGATTGTAGGAACTATAAATTTTGAAATTTGCCTAAAGTACATGTTTGGATAGTAGAATGGTTTACTTGTTCTTCTAACAGAACTGTTTTTTGTTATTATTTATTTTTCTTAGATTTATTTATATATCTTTTGTTTTGTTGAATGTTAATAGGTTATCTCTCTTTTCCTGCAATTAGTTTTGGACAGTTTGCTTAAATTAATTGTTTCTTATGACCATATATCATTTGAGAACTTCAGTAGTTAACTTATGTGAGTCTGACACATTTTGTATTTGTCTGTTTTCATATCTGTAAATTTATCTGAAACTGTCTGATGCTATTTATACTAATACTAATAGTATACTAATAGTTGACGTCTAGAATTTTGTAGGTGAAGTATGCCTTGGCATTCATGTCTATATTATTCGATCATTAAAACATTGAGATGCATGTTTACATGTCTGCTAGCTTTTGAATGTTTTCTTTTGGAAATCCATAGTTGCATCAAATATTTCCTCTTTCTTATTTTTATCTTTTCGATTGTAGTAATATTTAGTCGGATAGATCCTGGAGGCAAACTTATAATGGGGTTTCGGAAAGCATCAAACTCAGGAGACACGCAGGTCGAGCTTCATAAGTATATTTTACCCTTTATGTGCATTATTTAGAACTTTCTTGTTCTTTTAGGAAGTCATGTATAAGTTACAGATAGTCATTACATTAACAGGATGCTCAAACATCTGCCCTATCAAATGGCACTCCTGCGGAAAGTTCGCTTTCTGGTGTTACTGAGAATCTGCCTACAGTAAGAGATTATTCTGGTCTTTTTCAAAGACTGAAAGGAAGCAAGGACAAGGACCGTCATATAAATGCTCTGTCTGATCATTTGAGTTTAGCTGAAGGGGGTATTGGTTGGTATAAAAGTGAGGACAATGAACGGAAGACAAATGAGGATTCACCACAGAAATCTGTGCCGAGCACGGAGAAGAAGAGGACTCGAAATATTGGGTCCAAAAGTAAGAGGTTGTTAATGCACAGTAAAGAAGCTTTGGAGCTCAGACTTACATGGGAAGAAGCACAAGACTTGCTTCGACCACCCCCGACTGCCAAATGTAGCATTGTCACAATTGAGGACCTTGAATTTGAAGAGTATGACGTAAGTATTGCATTCTATGATTTTGTTTGTTTATTAATATGATATTTAATATCAAGTTGCAACAGATTCCAGTTGAATTTCAAATTTCATTCTTTCCTGAGTAGATATGTAACTAATTTTGTTCATGTAATTAGGAGCCCCCAGTTTTCGGAAAGAGAACTGTATGCACTGCCGGGCCATCTGGGTAAGGACTCTAGATATGTTGCATACATTTGTCAATTACATATCTGGAATGTTGCAAAACTTGATAGGTGGTAGTAAACTATTTATATATTCTCACTGGATCATATAAGAGTTCTGACTTGAGGAGAAGGCTTCATCCAAGTTTGCCTCGAATGGCATTGAATGTTTGGGACATATAAATTATAATAGAGTAAATTGTCTCAAGAATATTAAGGGCTAGGTCCTTTTATCTGAAAGTACTAAATTTTCAAATGGCAAAGGCATGGTAGTGCTTTATCCAATTTTGATATGCAGTAGAGTGGACCCTAACTACATGCTTTCACTCTGTTACCCCTCCTTAAACCATTAGAAGTTGGGACAAAATGAGAGAGAACTTGTGACTTCAGAGCTAATGAGGTCATCCTTCCCACTTTTATTCTCTTTTTCCGTTGCATGTACCTTGCTTTATTGTTCTATTCCCTTGAACCTTGCATATGAAGAATGAATAATGACATTGCTCCTAGAGGGGACAATATGTTGTCACTATGTCAAGGCTATCCTTTTAATTCCATTTCTCATCTCTGGTAAATCACATCTTGCACTCCAGTTTATGCTAAATATATTCATCTTGTGCTGAATTGTCAAGAACTTTGTTCAGGGAACAGGAACAATGGGCTGAATGTGATAACTGCTCCAAATGGCGAAAATTGCCGATGGATGTTCTTCTCCCTCCAAAATGGACATGTTCGGATAATGTCTGGGATTCAATCAGGTGCAACATTTTTCTGTAATTTCATTTTTGCCAAATGTTTTATACAAAAAATACTCATGAGATTGATGGTTGGTCTGTTATTTATGACATGCTCCTAGGTGTTCATGTTCTGCGGCAGAGGAGATGATTCAGAAGGATTTGGTGAATCTCCTCAGAGTGGGTAGAGGTATGAGTCAAGCATCCGTCTTTTGTATTCAAGCGGAAGTTCTATAGCCCATCACAAGCTCAGAGGAGGGCATTAGAGATCAGAGTAGTAAATCAGTATTTCTGATAGAAATGCTAATGTTAAATAATTTTTGCCAATCTTGCTGCATTCGAGTAAAACCTTGGAATACATGAAGAATTTTATAGCCAGTGACAGGGTCAGAGGAGTGCATTAGAAATTAGAGTAATATAGCAGTATTTCTGATAGAAATGCTTATAACAAATAAATAATAATTCTTCAGTCAATCTTGCTACGAGTAAAACCTATGGATATAGCCGTTTTTTTCTGTTTAGTAGCAATGTAGCATGCTTTAATACATGTTGCATGCTTGTGTTATTCCTGTGATTTGTTCATCAGTGGTATGAGTAATGCGTGCTGCATTTGGATGCTCACGGACGTCAATAGTGGTTAGATAGCTTTTTTTAATACTTACAGTATAAATTGCCAGGTAATCTTGTCAAACATGTCACTGATAACTGTCTCATGGAAAGCCCTTGTATTCATTAATCATGACATCACTATTTTTCTCTGTCGAATGCTTAATTGTTTACCCTTGAAGAATTTCAACATACTTTCTTATATATTTCTTTGTACATTTTGCTCAGATTCCAAGAAGCGTAAAATAGTAGAAAACCATAGGCCAGCCCAAGAAGATGAGCCTTCTGGCTTAGATGCTCTGGCTACTGCTGCAGTTCTAGGAGATGATGCAGGGGACTCAGGTGAGCCTTCTTCAGTTGGAGCCACTACCAGACATCCTCGGCATCGTCCTGGCTGTACTTGCATTGTATGCATTCAGCCTCCAAGTGGCAAAGGAAAGCACAAACCCACTTGCATATGCAATGTGTGCATGACTGTAAAACGCCGATTTAAAACTCTCATGCTGAGGAAGAAGAGACGCCAATCAGAACGTGAAGCTGCGGAGGTTGCCCAGAAGAGCCACAATGACCAGAAGGGTGAATCAGAAATGAATGGTTCCGTGAAAAATGAATCAGTGCATACGAGTCACTCTGACAATGAAATAAGCCAGAGTAAAAGTCAAGCAGAGATGGCTGAGACTAGAGGCACACAGAAAGACCTAGACCTGAATTGTCATCCCAATCACGAGGAAATGCAACCTGATGAGCCAAGAGTGAGTATCATGACCCTTGACCAAGCAGCCAGCTTGCCATTAGAGAATTATATGCAGCAACCAAATGGGTTGGCAAGCATAAGCTCGTGTATAATCCAGCAAGCTAATGATGGGGATACTGAGACTTATGTCTGATGAAGGGCTTTTAGCATCTTCCATTAAGATTTTGTTTATTTTTCTGAGGTTTTTAGTTTCTTCTTTCCCCCCTCACACCCATGCCACCAAAGTTAATTTTTGTTTTCCTGGTGTCATGCATGTCCCACCTGCAGAGTCAGAAATGTAATTTTGTTTTCCTTCATAGCAACCCTTGTAGACAATTTGAAGATGTTAAGGTTCAAGGACTCATGATAAATTTGAATGGAAATTTGTTTGCTCTTACAGATAATGCGTAAACGGTTACAGGAAGGCATATGCCAATGCCATTTATTTCTTTTGCGCAGAGTTATTGATGATGCCTAAAATTAGGCAATTGTCCCGAGCTTAGACATCACTCACAAAGCTATTTCTCATGTTTGTTTGTTGCTGCCTCAAGATTGAGCCCAGCTTAGCTCATCAGTCTAATTTCTTAAGAATGAAAGCTCTCATAAGCCCCTATAAAAAAATGAGTCCAGCCTAAACCTAAATAATCATACTTTCGAGAGCACAAAGCAGAGAAAAATACATAAAATAAGGCAATAACCAAATTACCATCCTAGCTGGAGATTAAAGTAGAAAATTACAAAACAAGTTTTTTCTTCCTTTTCTAATTCCAATTTTATTTTTATGAGTTTTCGCTTTGTAATAATGAATTGTTTGTGTTTAATGATAATCATGTGTAACTAATTCATTAGTCTGGCATTATAATAGATCCTATGCACAATCGTTAATTCAAGTTGTATCTTTTTATTCTTTTGAGTTTGTTACTGAATTATTTATTATCCTCTATTCTTAATGCGTTCTATTTCCTGATCACCAATAGAATAGGTTTGGTAAACCCCCAAAACTTGGAAAAGAGAATGTGGGTTTAGCCTTGGGAATTAATAGCACGTGATCGCATTCACTAAATCGATTTCCGCGCAAGATAAGAATATATCTGCAGGACAGACGTATGCATAATCAGAACCTGAACTTAATGAGTTTAACTTAAATCAATTATCATAGGAATACAGTTTTGGGAAGCGGTCACGAGTGCGCAGCGGAAAAATTAAAATTATGTACCGCTTTCCCTTTTCCTAAGACCCATTTGTTTTGATTATTCTACAAGCCTAGGCATGTTACTAAATATTCTAAGCATAAAACTCATAAAACATGCAAAGAACATAAACCTAAACATGCTAACTATCATAAGAACTCTAATTAAAATAAAGAAAGAGAAATAACTTACTTGAACCGTAGATTCCTCCAATCCTCCCTCCAATCTACAAGCTTTTCTACGTTCCAAATAGCCACCCAAGTGTGTGGCCTCCAAAGATGCACACACCAAAGGCAAAACTCAACGGCAAGACTACGCCTTGAGTGCACATATATTTTTCCCTTGGTGCTAGCCTAGGCAAATACCTCAAAACTTTTAACTCGAGGTTTCTCTAGTCAATTAGACTTAAGGATCCTCAAAATCAGTGGCTTACTCTTAAACTTTAGAGTTGCTCACTTATATAAACCCAAGATATGAAATATTTGGTGCAAAGATTTGTGAAGAATTCTTTGGGTTTATATAGTGCTCCAAAGACAACAAAGTTAATTAAGAATCTGATGTGGGATAAAAACTAATTTAATCTTAGCCATTGGATCTTAATTTAGCGGTTTAATGAGATTATAAAACCCTAATAAGTGTTTGGGCCGAATTGGAATTCAAAACAAATAACAAAAAAAATTAAAAAATTTACTATTCACTCATTACTATTCACTCATTACTATTCACGTGAATAGTAACTTTTTTTTTTTCTATTTTTATTTATTCCAATTCCAAAAGTGCCCCTATCGTCATTTACCAATCTTTAAGCCACTATGGAACCTCATAAATGATCTGTTCAATAATTAAACACATTGAACTATTTATGAACAATTCTTACAGCAATCATATATGCTGTTAAATATGTACTGTGCACTGTTAACCATTGATTTCGACTTTGTTGTGTGTGACCTTTTGGGTTCCCCTCAAGTTGGACATGAAATGAATCGTGATAATCTAATCGAACATAAATTATCCTCCGATCAGATGGTCGTTCGATTTCAATGACCAAAGTTGACATCTAGCAACATGCCAATGCCCCCAAATGAGAAGGAAAGATATATATACCCATTTTGTATGTGATTTACATATGATACGGTCTCTCACCTCACTATATCCCCACCTATTGACTTAGGGTACGGAAAATGTCTACCCATATGGTCAAAACTATGATGTTGATAGTGTTATGAATCGTGTTAACCCAAGAATCTCACATGATTCTTCCGCTGTGGCCACAGTCTCAAGCACTGATCACACATATCAACCCGCGAACTGGAATACTACTCTTATAAGAAAATATTATCCGAGAGAGTGGCGATTCTCTGTTGTATCTTTACAAGCTTCATGTGTTTCAACAAATGACCCAATCATACCCTTATAACCGAATCTTTTGAACCGGGGAAGGAGAATGTCAAAGTTATTTGATCCACACATAAGATTGTAAAGACCTCAAGTCTAAGGACTAGTCATATAATCGATACATGAAAGTTCTCACAAACACATGGGATAAACACTTCATATGAAAACTTTCGGCGGTCAGTTCGATGGACACAAGCAACTCATACATCCATGTGATACACCAAGTGGACGGATCTCCGCTAGTAGCCTATGAGATCGGCTACCCCACTTAAGGGCGGATCATATCATCATGCTAGTCTCTCCGCTTTGTGAACGCCCATGTTATTCACAAAACTATGACTAAGAACATTTAAGAGTACTGATTCTCATAAGGCGTGGAAGCCATCGTCTTATTACTCCAAGGGCTTTATTACAGTGTTGATGATTCATATAAGTTATGTAAGACACGTATAATAAAGATTTCCATTTTATTAATTAATGAAAATATTACAAATACATGTACAGATAGCCCATCCACAAGTTGGGTATAAGGCACATTCCTAACAATCTCCCACTTGCACTATAGCCAACTAGTATGAATCTGGACACCATACTCTCGGGTGTGCCTATCATGCTTTTGTTGAGTCAGCCCTTTAGTCAGAGAATCTGTAAGATTATCTTCTGTGAGTATTTTCTCTATAATAACTTATTTTCTCTCAAAAATCTCCCTGATGAGATGAAATCGCCTGAGTACATGCTTGGATTTTTGGTGGGACCTTGGTTCCTTTGATTGAGCAATATCGCCCGTGTTGTCACAGTACATCGTGATGTCATTCTTTATCGCGGGAAGTACTTCCAGTTCCGTGATGAACTTCTTTATCTAGACTGCTTCTTTAGCTGCCTCAGATGCAGTAATATATTCGGCTTCAGTGGCGGAGTCTGCTGTAGTTGATTGCTTTGAGCTTTTTCAACTGACAGCACCGCCATTCAAAGTAAACAGATATCCTGTTTGCGATCTGCTGTCATCCCTATCGGTTTGAAAGCTCGCATCACATTAACCAATGACTTTCATCTCAGAACAGTCTCCGTATGTCAAAAATATATCCTTAGTTCTTCTTAGATACTTGAGGATTATTTTGACAGCTGCCCAGTGTTGCTCACCAGGATTTGCCTGATACCTGCTCGTTATGCTAAGAGCATAAGAGACATCAGGTCTTGTACATAGCATGGCATACATGATCGACCTTATTGCTGAAGCATAAGGGATCATACTCATACGCTCTCTATCTGAAGAAGTATGTGGACATTTCTCCTTAGATAATTTGATTCCATGACAAGTAGGTAAATGACCTCTTTTGGAATCTTCCATTTTGAATCTTTTCAAAACTTTATCTATGTACGTAGATTGAGAAAGTCCTAGCAGCCTCTTAGATCTATCATGGTAGATCTTAATACCGAGGATGTAGGCTGCTTCTCCCAAATCTTTCATGGAGAAATTCTGAGATAACCATTGCTGGTGGCTTGCATCATGGGAATATCATTCCCGATGATTAATATGTCATCGACATATAATAGAAGAAATACAACAGCACTCCCACTATTTTTCCTGTAAACACAAGGCTCGTCTACATTTTTGATGAAGTCAAATTCTTTAATTGTCTCATCAAATCGTATATTCCAACTTCTGAAGGCTTGCTTGAGTCCATAAATGGATCGTTTAAGCTTGCATACTTTATTATGATCATCCTTAGATGCAAACCCCTCAGGTTGTGTCATATAGACTTCCTCTACGAGGTTCCCATTAAGGAAAGTTGTTTTGACATCCATCTTCCAAATCTCATAATCAAAGTGTGCAGCTAGTGCCAGTAAAATTCGAATGGACTTTATCATTGCAACATGCGAGAAGGTTTCCTCATAGTCAATTCCTTGGATTTGTCTATAACCTTTCGCCACCAACCTAGCCTTATAGGTTTGGATGTTGCCTTCTGCATCAGTTTTACACTTGTAAATCCACTTGCAGCCTATGGGTTTTATTCCTTCAGGTGAATCTACCAAGTCTCAGACTTGATTATGATACATAGAGTCTATTTCGGATTTCATGGCCTCAAGCCACTTGACTGAATCAATGTCACGCATTGCTTCGTCATAACTGGTGGGATCCTCATTATCAATGACCTGATCATGTTCCTCATCAATAAGGAAACCATATCTTTCAGGCTCATGTCTTTCCCTACCAGACCTTCTGAGTTCATAACCTTGTGGTTGTTCTGTCGCTGCCCTTTTGAGGGGCCTGGGGTTTAGTTTTATGTTAGTTTGTTATTCTCGTACCTCATCGAGGTCAAGTCTACTCCCACTATATTTCTTGAGAAGGAATTCATTCTCTAGAAATTTAGCATTTCGTGAGACAAATGTTCTTTGTTCGTTTGGGACGTAGAACACGTATGCTCTTGAGTTCAAGGCTTATCCTACAAACTTACATTTAACTGTCCTATCATCCAATTTTTTAGTTTGTGTGAGCTTGACATATGCGTCACATCCCCAAACTCTTAGATAACTAAGAGTAGGACGTTTCCTAGACCATAACTCATATGGTGTTTGACTAACAGTCTTGGAAGAAACTTGGTTTAGTAGTAGTGTTGCAGTTTCTAAAGCAAGACCCCAAAATGAAAGAGGTAGATCCGTGCCTGGCATCATTGATTGAACCATATTTAATAATGTCCGATTTCTCCTTTCGGAGACCCCATTATGTTGTGGAGTTCTCGGAGGAGTCCACTGGGAAAAAATGCCATTTTCTCTCAAGTAATCTTGAAATCCGTTGCTTAAGTATTCACCACCTCGGTCAGACCTTAGTGACTTAATACTTTTATTAAACTGTTTTTTTACTTCAGCTTTGAAGTCTTTGAATTTCTCAAAGGCTTCAGATTTGTACCCCATAAGGTACACATACCCATATCGCGAGTGATCATCGATAAAGGTAATGAAGTAGGAGAATTCACCTCTAGCGGTGACTAACATTGGTCCGCATACATCAGAGTGTATGAGTTCTAATGTCTCCGCTGCACGTTGTCCTTTACCTTTGAAGGGTAATTTGGTCATTTTACCAAGTAAACAAGAATCACAAGTTCCATAAGGTTTATATTTGAAGGGTTTGAAATACCCATCCTTATGTAGCTTAGTTAATCTTGTTTCATTGATATGACCTAAGCGACTGTGCCATAGAAGTGATTCATTGAGATTATTCGAGTTAACATTGTATATATTAGAGGTTGGACATTCTTTGTTAGTTTGTAAGACATAGATACCATTATTCAAAATACCATCTCCATATTTTATTTCATTGAAATAAATAGAACATTCATTACAACTTGTTAGGCATGAAAAGCCTTTATTACATAAAGAAGAAATTGAAATGATGTTCTTTACTAGAGAAGGTACATAAACACAATCTTTTAAGTCTAAAACTAAACCATTCGGAAAAACTAATGAATAAGTCCCCATGCACAATGTAACCAGTTTTGCTCCATTACCCATGCGTAAGTCAACCTCCCCATGATAGAGTCTCCTATTGTTTCTCAGGCCCTGCACATTTTTACACAAGTGAGTCCCAAAATCGGTGTCAAGCACCCAAGTAGAAGGTTCAGATTTTTTAGAATATAGTTCAATCATATACACCATACCTGAAACATTGGACTTCTTGAGCTTCCCTAGCTTCCTTGGATTTCAAGGATCTGCAATCTTTCTTCCAATGACCATTCTTTCCACAAAAGAAACATTTCCCCTTTCCCTTTTTCTTCTCCACCTTACCATTCGTTTTTAGGTGATCTGGAGCCTTGTCCTTGCCCTTATTTTTCTTTGGGCCTCATGGCTTCAGGTCCGTACCCGTAAGCATGACGGAGGTTTTAAGCTCCGGTTTCAAGTCATTCTCTGCTTGCTTTATCAGATTATGCAATTCTGCTAAAGTAGCTTCTTTATCAGACAGATGAAACTGCATAATAAAGTTAGAGAATTCTTTTGGTAAGGACTGAAGAATTAGATCCTGACATATCTCATGATCCATGATGAACCCGAGGTTGGCCAATTTTTCAATGTGGCCAATCATCTTAAGCACATGTCCACTAACAGATCCTTCCTTATACCTTGTTTGGAATAAGGCACATGACACTTGGAATCTCACGGTATGAACAGAAGTTGCATACAACTCCTTCAAGTGAAAGATGATGGTTTGAGCATCCATTTATTCGTGAGTTTTCTGAAGTTCATCCGACATAGAGCCAAGCATTATGCAAATTGCTTGCTCATCATCATCGACATGTTTCTTCCAAGCATCGAATATATTTTGGTCAGCATCTTCTGCGGGTTCAGGGGGAAATGATCTTTCAAGAACATAGAAAATATTTTCTTGTCGTAAGACAATTTTAAGGTTTCTAAACCAGTCATTGTAGTTTTCCCCTTTGAGATTATGCTCATCAAGGATGGAACGAAGTGATACTCTGTTTGCCATTTGAATGTTTGTGAAATATTTTAACCCACCTGTTAAGAGAGAATGTTAAAATTAGAAATATGTTTTCATTAATGTTTCATAATAACATGGGCTTTTAAGATTATGAATTTGCTCACACTCAATTGTTTTAAAATTTTAAGCAAATCACATCAACCCCAATATGATGGATTTCTTGTGGGCAAGGATCGCATTATCATCATTTCATAACTCTGACTAGGGCCGGTCGTTATAAAATACGATAATTAGGTAGGTTCCCAACCAATTTATGATATAAATCACAATTCCTTGATCATTGGGTTGGGCAATCAAACATGCCATAGCTTATGCTAGTCCTTGTGGACACCCAATCTTTGCCACTAAGTTATAAGACCACGCCTAAGGGTCGCTGCATCTTATGACTCAAACAAGTTAAACCATTGTCAATAGTATGATTTAGGGACAAATTGGTATTGGTCAGTCTGGTAAAGCCTAGTCTTGCCAATACGGTTTAAGCCCTTTGGGTCTATACTTTACAATGGGAGGTAAATTTTAGACTTAAATTATTATTGAGGATTTTAGCAAGTTTAAGTGAATAACTGTCAAATGGATTCCTCCATTGAAAATTCCCCAGAGGGAGGGTGGAGCGAACTCTCTTAAATACCCTTACCTCTTAGGCTCTTATCGCCTTGGTGACATGAATAAACAATAGATCCTCCAAATTAGCCTAACACTTTAAATATGCTTTAAGGTAAGCTTTGAGTAAATGATTATCTAGATGTCTTCACAGCTTTTCCTTTTGGCTATAAAAAGGTAGTGAGTGGAGGAAGACACCAAATCATTATCTAACTCTAGTAATACCTTTGGTTAAATTAACTTTAGTTTGGAAAGTCTTATTAAAGCATTGGTCCCACCCCACTTGTATCTTTTATAATGTCTTTTATTATAAACAAGTGATTTATATTTATTAGCCTTAAAGGTAATAAATCTCTAAGTTCATCGCAGAATAATTACTTAGCTAAGGGATAAGCAATACACTTTCTATTCCTTAGAAAGTCTCTAGATGCTTGCACCCTAAAATAATCATGTCAATTCTAATCATACATAAAATCATCAAGCATATGAGTTTTAATACGTTGGAATTATTTTAGGCATTAAATAACTTTGATTAATATTTAATTATAATATTACATTTTATTTTATTCAAATAATTTTACTATTCACATTTTTCTGCAGACGCGTGAAATCTAAATGCAATTTTACAATTCAAATCTTAACCAAATCATGCACAACTTGTACCTAAAATTAAGTTCAGGGTGTTAGCTTTCCAACGAGCTTTTAAACACCCAATTTCGAGTTCAAATGAGTGAGAACAAATCAAAACAAAAATGGCGCTCTGATACCACTATTGGGAAGCGGCAGCGAGTGCGCAGTGGAAAAATTAAAATTATGTGCCACTTTCCCTTTGCCCAAGACCCATTTGTTTTGATTATTCTACAAGCCTAGGCATGTTACTATATATTCTAAGCATAAAACCCATAAAACATGCAAAGAACATAGACATAAACATGCTAACTATCATAAGAACTCTAATTAAAATAAAGAAAGAGAAAGGACTTACTTGAACCATAGACTCCTCCAGTCCTCCCTCCAATCCACAAGCTTTTCTCGAACTCAGCAAGCTCTTCCACGTTCCAAATAGCCACCCAAGTGTGTGGCCTCCAAAGATGCACACACCAAAGGCAAAACTCAACGGCAAGACTACGCCTTGAGTGTACGAGTATTTTTCCATTGGTGCTAGCATAGGCAAATACCTCAAAACTCTTAACTCGAGGTTCCTCTAGTCAATTAGACTTAAGGATCCTCAAAATCAGTGGCTTACTCTTAAACTTTAGAGTTGCTCACTTATATAAACCCAAGATATGAAAGGTTTGGTGCAAAGATTTGTGAAGAATTCTTTGGGTTTATATAGTGCTCCAAAGACAACAAAGTTAATTAAGAATCCGATATGGGATAAAAACTAATTTAATCTTAGCCATTGGATCTTAATTTAGCGGTTTAATGAGATTATAAAACCCTAATAAGTGTTTGGGCCGAATTGGAATTCAAAACAAATAACAAAAAAAATTAAAAAATTTACTATTCACTCATTACTATTCACTCATTACTATTCACGTGAATAGTAACTTTTTTTTTTTTCTATTTTTATTTATTCCAATTCCAAAAGTGCCCCTATCATCATTTACCAATCTTTAAGCCACTATGGAACCTCATAAATGATCTGTTCAATAATTAAACACATTGAACTATTTATGAACAATTCTTACAGCAATCATATATGCTGTTAAATATGTACTGTGCACTGTTAACCATTGATTTCAACTTTGTTGTGTGTGACTTTTTGGGTTCCCCTCAAGTTGGACATGAAATGAATCGTGATAATCTAATCGAACATAAATTATCCTCCGATCAGATGGTCGTTCGATTTCAATGACCAAGGTTGACATCTAGCAACATGCTAAGGCCCCCAAATGAGAAGGAAAGATATATATACCCATTCTGTATGTGATTTACATATGATACGGTCCCCCGCCTCACTGTATCCCCACCTATTGACCTAGGGTACGGAAAGTGTCTACCCATATGGTCAAATGTATGATGTTGATAGTGTCATGAATCATGCTAACCCAAGAATCTCACACGATTCTTCCGCTGTGGCCACGGTCTCAAGAACTGATCACACATATCAACCCGCGAACTGGAATACTACTCTTATAAGAAAATATTATCCGAGAGAGTGGCGATTCTCTGTTGTATCTTTACAAGCTTCATGTGTTTCAACAAATGACCCAATTATACCTTTATGACCGGATCTTTTGAACCGGGTAAAGAGAATGTCAAAGTTATTTGATCCACACATAAGATTGTAAAGACCTCAAGTCTAAGGACTAGTCATATAATCGATACATGAAAGTTCTCACAGACACATGGAATAAACACTCCATATGAAAACTTTTGGCGGTCAGTTCGATGGACACGAGCAACTCATGCATCCATGTGATACACCAAGCGGACGGATCTCCGCTAGTAGCCTATGAGATCGGCTACCCCACTTAAGGGCGGATCATATCATTATGCTAGTCTCTCCGCTTTGTGAACGCCCATGTTATTCACAAAACTATGACTAAGAACATTTAAGAGTAATGATTCTCATAAGGCGTGGAAGCCATCGTCTTGTTACTCCAAGGGCTTTATTACAGTGTTGATAATTCATATAAGTTATATAAGACACGTATAATAAAGATTTCCATTTTATTAATTAATGAAAATATTACAAATACATGTACATATAGCCCATCCACAAGTTGGGTATAGAGCATATTCCTAACATAAAGGTAATTGAATTAAGTTAGGCATTTATACCAGACCATCAGAAGAGGCTTATAGATAAATTTGTGTTCTAGGTTAATTATCCATAACACATACTCAATTGAATGAAAAGTGCATAAATATTGTTTGCGTGCTTTAGTGAAGTTGCAACCCTAGATTTTTCTCTCGCATAAGGTTTTCTAAAGTTGTTTATTTTTCTTTCAGTTAATTAGATTTAATCAAACCTCTCTTAATTAATTATTTAGTTTTAGTAAAGTAGATCTAGTTTTAATATTAATAGGATAAATAATAAGTCCTTATGGGTTCGATATCATATATACTACTTGAGCGATACATGTGATTGTGTAACGTGTAAAATCAGGATCACGTTTTTAGCACCGTTGCCGAGAACTTATTTTATTTTTCGTTATTATTATTAGGACAAAAGATTCGACTTGCTTAACTTGATGCCGCATCTTTTCCTCTTTATCTCTCTTTTTATTTTCTTGTATTTTCAAGATAAGCGATAAAACCCAGACCCCCAACGCATCATGAACGATCAATAACCTGAGCCACTGGGCATGGCACCACTGATTCCTATCCGGGATATGACGATACCGATGGTAGATGGCCTCATGTTTTGCATCATCCTACCACCTCTTCAAGCCAATACTAGTGAATCAAGACCTACGTCTAGATGATCCAGTAATTAGTCCAGTTTGTAATATCCTAAAATTTTTCAGAATAATTTTGGAAGGTCCTCGAATTGAAGTTTAGGTCTTGGGATGAAATGATATTGGAAAATAAGAGTTTGAGTGTTGAAATATTTTAAAGTGGAGTTTCATTGCATTAGAAATCCCATAATTCAAAAGAATCGATTATGCAAATTTTTATATTTTTTTATACGAAGAAAGTTTGTTGTTTGGCCATAAAAATAACAAATGAACTCCGATTGTGATGATTCTTGAACTGTTGGACTTGTTTATCCGAGACGAATAACTTTCATTTTGAATACTTTTCAAATTCGCACTGAAAGAGTCTCAAAAATATAATTTTCCAATTTAGAACAATGTCATAGACCAAATTATAATTTCACGGGGGCTATTTTATAATTTTTAGAAAGTTTACTATAAATACCCATGCATTTTCACAAATTACAAAAATGGCCAAGTTACAAATCCTTCCCCCACGAAACCCCCCCACGATATAAATGAGAGGGAGGCCACGCCGCTGGTCATCCGGCCAATGGTGGACGGCAACGACCTTGGGTGGTCGAAAATGGCTGGAAAAAGAGAGAAACTATGTGCCACCTCAGTATCCTATTTTTGGCTGGTCTTTTCGATTTACGGCGTAATCCACCCACCAAATCAAAGCTTATGCAATATATGATGAGGTTGTGGTGGAGTTTTTATTGATCGTCGCTCGGTTTCGTGCAAAATAGGGAAGAAATGCATGATGAACAGTAATACCCTTTAGCATGGTTCCTAATACGCATTCGTGGGAGTGTTAAGAGTCTATAGGTGCCTGTAACATCCCCTATCTAGAAGATGTTACCGGCAGGGGATAGACCGTACTAACCCCATAAGCCTCTGCCTTTCTAACCATAAACAGACACTAATATTCTTTTCTTTAATTTATTTTATTATATGTGGGACTGTAGCCCAAACTCAAAATCATTACATACTCAACATCTGAAACTAAAATTTCAATAAAACACTTTTACAATGACTACCTCAAAGTCGAAGACTAAAACAAAACTTTTAATTGACTCTGACTGGACTCTAACTCTATTTCTGACTCGTACTGGTGGACTTCAAACCCTAGGGACTGCATCAATATCCGTCCTCTCGAGCTCGTCCTCCGAGAATACCTGCAAGAACAGAAAATTGGGAATGGGGGGTTAGACCGTCATTCAATCTAAATGAGTGGACGAAAAACTAAAATACCGATGTAAAATTATTTGGTTCGAAAACCTTATTATGGAAATTTTACTTGAAATCTCTTTTTAAAACTTCACTTTCTGAAATATGCTTTCTAAATCTGCTTCTAAAATCTGCTTTTTGAAAACTATATTCTGGAAGTCTGAAAACTCTTTATCAAAAAATCTGATATCTGACACTGATCTGTATCTGAAAAAAACTTGACGTATGAGGGCGTTACGTATCGCCGTCCCCCCACACGACTATCTGGAGCCAGGAATTCAAAAACTTGACTTTGGGGCGTTACGTATCATCGTCCCCTAAAGCATGCTACTTATGTCCCTAAAATTAGTGGTCTTGGGGCGTTACATATCGCCGTCCCCCAATCCACTGAACTAGAGCCGGTAGTGCTGATCCATACTACTACCTGACCCTGAAACTAGGGTCTATAGGCGTTACATATCGCTGTCCCCCTAGCTCTGAACTAGGATCTGGGGGCGTTAAGTATCCTGTTAGTGTCCTAGACATGCCAATGATCTCTAAGGGATGATTTATGTGTGAATAATCTAAAGTAAGTTGCGGAAATTACTTACAAAGATTGGTAGAAGTTCAAAACTTTTTTATGGATGATGGAAGCGCCAAGCCCTCTTTGTTGTTCCAAACTCATGTGTGAGTCTCCCTATCATCTTCCTTGGACTCCTTAAAGTGCTAGCTTTTTAGAATTTTGAAACAAAAATTCATGGGAGAGAAGAGAAGCTCACATTTTTGACAAGGAAGAAGAGAGAATATGTTGCTGTGAATAGTAACCTTATACACTTCTAAAGTTGACCAAGTTAATTTATAGTGAGGTTGAGTGTTGGTATTGGTTTGAGTGTAGTATAAGCAAAGTCAAGCTTACTTTTAATAAATCAAACCCATGAATTAAGCCTAACTACTTCCATCACATGTCTAACATATTGATGTAAGTAAAGTGGGTCCCACCATTTTTAAATTCCAAATTTAAGTCGGCTAACCCAACACGCAACTTCGCTCGGGCCCGGGTTCGTTTAATTCCGAATAAAAAAATTTTCTGTTGCGACGTAATTAAATCTTATTTAAATAAATAATAATACATAGCAAAATTTTTACGAAAGTCGCTTGTGAATTAATTCTAAATTAATTCGTTCGCTAGAATTAAAATCCAATTTAATTCCGCATTGAAATCTAATTTCAATTAATATATCCAATATATTATTTGAGCCTAATTAAATAAATTAAATAGTAAAATCCAATTTAACTATTAAATTTACTTTGCCGATTAATTCCAAATTAATCGCTTTCTCTCTTCCAGTCGAATTAATCCCAGATTAATTCTTACCGTAATTAATCCTAGATTAATTTTCTCTATCTCATAATTAATCCCAGATTAATTTTGTTCGAGTCAAATCTCATCGGTGAATCTTTGGGAGGCAACCCAAGAGATCCCTGGATATGTTGGCAGTAAATACGGTCATCGGACTATCCGAACACGTGCGTACCCGGTACCACATTCTTACCAATTAAAGAGACATGGTTGTTGGACAATTATGACCCATAACATCACTATTTGTACAGATCATGGTGTTGTTGTACAAATTAACTATGTGACAAAGGAAATTGCTCTTTTATCATTTGTAATTAGATTACCAAGATGTATAAATGATGAAAGGTCCTTATGATTAGTTCCGGATTGAGATGATATGAGACAGTATCAATCCAAGAAGGTTTAATCATTAAATATCCCTAGTCATAGTATTATCAAGATTGGACATCGATAATGCAGAATAGACTAGTATTACACTTGTGCGCATTGTGGGAACATAACAACATAGTTCTCATATATTTGGGTATATGATACTCATGCAAGTGTAATATGATACTCATGCAAGTGTAATAGGATACTCATGCAAGTGTAATAGGAGGTTGTGTTCACCGATGGTACGGAAACAGCTTCGCTTTGGATAGACCCCTCGGAATTCCATTGGTAGTATGACTATGTGTCTATGGAAGTCCAAATCAGGGTAGGTGTATTTGGTCTTAACCTGAGACTTGCACCGCTAATACTTGCGACAATCAATATACTTTGGTTTTGGTCGTCCAGGGCTTTAACCGGTTCCCTGTACGCCTCTTCTTGGTATATTGAGAATCATAGTGTATTGGGTGTGATGTCAAGACGGAAGTATCACTCCAGTCATAATGGAGATGATGATCACGTAGGATACGGAACTGGTGCTCTTATGTACTGCAGTCATCGGGATAATATGACTAGGTCATTATTATCCGATTATAGAGACTAGTTACAAGAGATCCGATATGTGCTTCGTACGGGGCAGACACAATTCCAGCCCCAGGCCTAACATGTGACATCTGATACTGGATCGTAATACACAATACTACATAGACTACGCCTGATATAGATCACTTATTCCTATAAGGATATTTCTGGAGAATTGGGTAGGCACGGTGCTTTGCTAGAAGCCAACCATGTCTTGTAAATCGGTAAAAACATAGTACTAGGTACGTACGTGTTCGGATAGTCCGATGACCGGATTTACTGCCAACATATCCGGGGATCTCATGGGTCGCTTCCCGAAGATTCACCGATGACGTATGACTCGCACTTTATTAATTTGGGATTAATTAGATGAGAGAGAAAATTAATATGGGATTAATTACGGAGATATTTTATCTGGGATAAAATATTATTTAAAGGAAGAGATTGATTAATTTGGAATTAATCGATAAAATAATATATTCGATATATTATACGAAATTGGATTTCGACGAGGAATTAAAATTAGATTTTAATTCGGGCGAACGAGTTAATTTAGAATTAATTCGTTAGCGACGTGAATAGTAATTTTGCTAGACATTATTATTTAATTAAATTAGATTTAATTACGTCGCAACGAAAAATTCGTTAATTCGGAATTAGCGAACCCGAGCCCAGGATTGTTTGCGGGCGAACTCGCATTTCGAATTCAAGTGCGGCCCACAAGTCACATCAATCGTCAAACCACTAGTCACATCAAGCGTCAAATCACTTGTCACTTTGAGTGACGTGATGTCTAGTCACTTTTGATATGTATAGTTGATGGTGGTTGTTGAATGCATTTAATGTATTTTTGCTTCCAAAATTGGTTTTGCTTTTTAGAAAAGCTTTGACTAATTTTGAAAGCAATTTTGGTATATGTTTTAGAAACAAAAACCAAACACAACACTTGACTTTCTTTTCTCTTTCTTCTCTTCTCCATTTTCGATCTTGGACAAAATTTCTTCTCCCTCCAAATCCTTCAAAGCCGAGAGTTGAAGAAGGAAGCTTAGAAATTTTATGGCAAAATTTCAAGAGTGCTAGCACATATTCGGGGTCTTGCGAAGGTGATAGGGAAACCCACCCGTGGGCATGGAATACACAACCCAAAGCTTGGAGCTTGGAGGACACCATGGCTGAATTTTTGGAGCACAAAATGAACCAAAAGCAGAGAGCCTCTTGGAGTCAAAGCTTGAAGATTTTGGTTGTTCCTTGCATCGCAAAGCCGATCGTTGTAAGTATGATTCCGCCATACTTTTACGAGTATTCACATATATAATTCCTTGCTTGAATTGATCATTGGGACTAACTAGAAACCCAACAATGGTATCAGAGCCATTTTTGCATGAAATTGAATTAATGTAAGATTTGGGCAAAATTGATTTGAGCATGTTTGAGTGAAATTGATTGTTTGGATATGCTTAAATGATGATAACATAGTGTTATGCATGATCAATTTGACAAAAATCGAATTGGATGAATTTTCCCCAATATGATTGGCTTGGCCGAATCTACTATTGCCCTAAATGTCATGGTATTTTTTGATTTTAATCATTGGATGAGTTGGAATCATTTGGGAAATGTTAATTTGAGATTTAATTGGATTGAATTTGAAATTGGACATAAAACCCTAAATGCCGTGAGTTAAGCATGTATAATGATGTGATTTTTTGATTCAAATGTGTTGGACATATGTTGATGATAATGAGCATAATTAATTGAGCAAATTTGTGTTTTGGAAATATTAATTTGGGTAATTAATTATAGCATACACTTTAGGTTAATTAGATTATGAAATTTGGAATTTTAGTAATTTAATTAATTGGGCCAAATTTGGAACTGGGCTTGTAAAGTTTTAATTGGGCTTATTGGGCTTGGTTGGGCCAAGTTTGGTTTAGGTTAAATTGGTTGGATCCAATTGGGCCCAAAACCATATCCATAAAGTCCAAATATAACTAATGGACCTTTAAATTTTAATTGGGCCTAATGGGCCTAAATTGGTTTCTTGGCAAATAAGGGTGATTCCTTAAATGGGCTTTGGTATTTGGGTTTGACCCATATTGACCAAAAGTCCATGCCTTAAGAAATTAATTGAAAGCCCATTGGACTTTAATTAAATTAACATTGGATGTTAATCGGGCTTTGAGACCCGTAACGATTAGATTTAGAATCTAAGTCGCTAAAGGTTCGTTAATAAAGTGTAATATTTAATTTGAAATTAAATAGTGAATTATTATTAAATGCAAATTGAATTGTATTTAATTTTGTAGTTTAATATAATTCAAGAATTCGTACTTTGAGTACTTATTCACAAAACGAGTCGGACTCGCGCAAAATCAAATCGTTGTTTGAACATTGGATGGTCATTAAATTAAGATTAATTAATTGGATTAGATTGATTAATAACATGCTATGTGTGAATACATGAATGCTATGCATGAATAATGTATATCGGATGGATATTAGATGGGTGATGGCAATTTTGGAAATTGTTGTAATAATTTAGATTTATTAAATTAGACCTGCGTGTCCAGCCTATTACCTTTGACTCTGTGTATTTCTCTTCTCACATATCCCTCAATGTAAATGAGGTGTTTAGAAGTGTTATGTAATCGGGTAGAAGTAATACTTGTGCTAACGGGAGAGAGGAAATGGAGGATTTGTTCTAGGAACAATGTGTTTAGTATCCATCCGCATATCATTATTATATTTATTTATACGCGCCTTTTTTATGTATTAGAATGCATACTTAAGGTGTATGATGATGAGACCTAACAAAGATAATTAATTGGTTGCCAATTACGCGAAAAACCCTCAACATCATATTAAGCGTTTTTCCTTCCATTGAATGATTCTCTCTCAAGATCCAAGACTGGCACTGGTTTGTTGGCCAAAGTAAAGACCTTTTTCCGTCGCGGATGTGTTTGAATGATGACGGCTTTGTTCCATATCGGTGTCTTGTCCAAGTTTTGATTTGTTGGCCAAAGTCAAGATCACTTCTTGTCCATCGACATCGATTACGAAGCTTTCCAAAGTCAATGGGTTCCGCTTAACTGGGATCACTAAGTTTGTTGTGCCAAAGCCAATGCTTAGTTGGTTCAGAGGAAAAAGGTTAGGTAATATATTGGATATATTGGCATATATGAGATATATGTTTCGGACTTGGATGTCCCCCTACTGGATCTAGGAATTGGATGGGATCCAATTGATCTTAGAGATCTACCTAGTTAATTATCATACAATTTGTTGGCCAAAGTCAAGATTGTGTGTTATTTAATGGGATCCTAGCCCACTAAGAAACAAGGTTTCCCGAGTACTCAACAGAGGGTTAGAGGCTCGCTGAAAAATAGTGGGAGGGAAGTATTAAATTTTCAATATTCGTTTAGTTACTTTCCAATACGCGCTCATTCAAATTTTCATCGTTACATTAATATATTAGTTGGATTAATATTTAATTGTTGTTTTAATTAAAACAATTGGACTGTATTCAAACTATTTCATTTATAGGTTATTATATAATTGGATTATAGTAATCAATATAATTGAATTTAACCAATTAAATTATAGTTGATTAAATAGTTGGACTATAGTAATCATTATAATAAATAGTACCTAAATTATTGATTGGATAGTTGGACTATAGCGATCAAGATAAACTGAAAGATTAACGTTTAAAACATAATCCTGGGTGAAAATGTATTTAAATGGTTTAATTTTCAAATTGGGAATAAAATTTCAGGATAGTCCTGGAAATTAAGAAGTTACTTTATTTGATAAAATAACATCTTAGGCCTAAGCCCGGAGTTGAGCAAATAGTAGAACATGATCTTTGGAAGATTCATGTGATGATAACTTTAGTGCTTAATCCATTATGCTTGCCAAATAGACTCCTTAATTTCTTAATCAGAACTAAAGATTAGATCCTTAAAGTATGATAATGAAATTGAAGGATCTTCATAGATCTATCCTTAGATCTTAGAAGCATAAATTCCAATAGAAAAGTCTTGGAGAGTTAATGGCTATTCTCAAGGAGACAAAGCCAATGTTTGCAATAAGGAAAGGAGCGCAATACGCATTTTACTTCGACATTCCAGAAGGCCAAGGCTAGGCCGAAGGCTTATGGATGTGGAAAAGGGCAAAGGCAAAATCATTACAGTCTTCTAGGAAGACAAAAGACATATCCCAAGATGTCTGCCTAAACTATGGGTAATGGGGTCACTGAATCGTGACTACCGTATGGACAAGGCAGACTTAAAGGAAGTAAAGACGGGGCAAGGCTCTGACTTCAAGAATGTTTGTCATAAAAATGTTCACTACTAGTATTAAAATTGAATTTTAGATACTAAATGTGGTACATAAATATGTACTGATGTGCAGAATCTGCTTATTAGCAGAATACTAACTCCAGATGAGATTAATCTGCGAATCAGAAACGGGACGAGAGTCGCTATTTTAACCGTAGATACCTAAGTTTAAGAACTACCATTCGGGTGTGTAATTAAATTAGGAAACTGTTAAATGTAACTAGTTTGACTAGAGACATTATCTCTATATCAGTGTTTAATCCGTTGCGGATGTACCTTTATATCCTAGAACACTAAAGTGTTTTATTTTATAAAGATGATATTGAGATAAACACATTAGATGTAAATAACAGTATTTATATTTAGAATATAAATAAATCTCAACATATAACATGACAAACAAATAGCTCAAACTGAATTAATCAGTTGAGACTTATATGTGGCATTGTTGTCTGGGAAAAAAATTTAAACAAGACTCGTATATCCGCACTTTTAAAGAGTGGGTACTAGGACAAATTTGATTCTATTCAAATAATGTCTACGAATCTAGTTTATTAGGCAAAGTGCCTATAAAACGCATTTTACTTGGTAAAAGTGCAATTGCCACCGATTTGTTAGCCCTCGTTCATAGTGACGTAAGTGGGCTCATATCTAGCTAGGCTAGAGGTGGATATGAATATTTCGTGACCTTTACAGATGTGGCATCACGTTATGGTTATGTGTTTCTTAATGAAACACGAATCGGAAACTTTCAGAAAGTTTCGACACGAAGTAGACAAACAGATCGACTAAAGTATTATACCTTCACGGTAAGACCGTAATGGAAAATACTTAAGCAATAAGTTTCTCAAATACTTGAAAGAGTATAATATTCTTTCAATGAGGACTCCTCCCATAACACGTCAACTTGACGGTGTGTCCGAACGGAAAAACCAAATTTTGTTGGACATGATAAGGTTAATCATGAGTCGCTCTGAGCTACCATTTTCCTTCAAGGGATACGCATTAACAGTGCAAAACTTATTTTGAATAAGGTTCCATAAAAATCTGTTTGACAGATTTCATATTAGATATGAACAGGAAAGAAACCGAGTTTCTCATTCCTGAAGATTTGGGAATGCCAAACATATGTTTGGATGATACCAAATTAGAACCCAAATTGGATAAGTGCCAATTGTAGGTTATCCAAGGGAAACCAAAGTACAATACTTATACAACTCATAAGAGAACAGTGTAATTGTTGCTCACCATGCGGTTTTTCTAAGAGGAATACCTATATGTAGTGGTAAGTAGGAGGAAAGTAAAACTCGATGAAAATTGGAGTAATACTATTCCAGGAACCGATTCCTTAATGAAACACAAATAGTTCATCAAGGATAAAACTATACTATAATCTTCGAATACACAAGAACTGCGTAAGTCGGAGAGAGTCAGAAAACAACCTATATGTAGTGGTAAGTAGGAGGAAAGTAAAACTCGATGAAAATTGGAGTAATACTATTCCAGGAACCGATTCCTTAATGAAACACAAATAGTTCATCAAGGATAAAACTATACTATAATCTTCGAATACACAAGAACTGCGTAAGTCGGAGAGAGTCAGAAAACAACCTGGGAGGTATGGGTTTCTGATCTCACCTTATAAAGATGTCAATCTTATTGAGGAATACGAACTGACTACGTATGAGGAAGTGATACAAGGTATCGACTCCCTATCATGAAAAAGTGTCATGATATCCGAAATGGATTCCATGTATACCAACTATGTTTGGATACTAGTTGATGTACCAGAAGGCATTGTGCCTATTGGTACTATATAAGTCTTCAAGGAAGACATACATGGATGGCAACATACCAACGTACAAAGCTAGGCTTGTAGTAAAAAGGTATTGTTATCAAAATTGTGTCGATCACGATGAAACCCTTTACTCGTTGCCATGGATAAATCCATTTGGATAATGCTTGCTGATGCTGTATGTTTCATATATGAAATATGGCAGCTGAACGTCAAAATCGCTTTCCTTAAACGAAAACCTTTTGGAGGATGTTTACAACATCCTGGCAGTTTTGTCGTACCTAAACAAGCAAACTAGGTTTGCAAGTTATTCGATCCATTTATGGATTGAAGCAAGCATAGAGTTCTTGGAACTATCGTTTTGATGTAATCATAATGGTATATGATTTAATTCAAAACGAAAATTATTCTTGTGTATATAAGAGGGTTAGTGGGAGCGCACTGACAATGAATGTCCTAAGTAATGATAATATGCCATTTCTTGGAAATGAAATTCCCATAATACAATCGGTGAAAGCTTGGCTTTCATGAAAATTCTACGTAGAATTCTTGGGAGAAACAACCTTTATTCTAGGAATAAAGATCTACTGGATAGATCTAAAGGTTGTTGATACTCTCCGAGAACTCGTACATTGATAAATGTACATGACCTGGTGTCTCATACGCTTTGAGCATATGGAGTCATAATCAGGCCAATCCAAGTAATAGTAATTGGATTGATGTTAAGAACATCCTTAAGTATCTTACATGATCTAAGGATGTTGTCTTAAACTATGGAGAATGAGAACTTGAAGTGACTAGGTTCACTGCTACAAGTTTCCTAACCGATAAAGACGACTATAAGTCGCAAAACGGTACTATATAGTTTGAATAGACTGAACAGTGAGCTGGAAATCTTCCAAGCAAGATAATGTTACCGAATAAACAACAAAAGCGGAATATTGCTGCAGCTGAGGTAGCAATAGAAGCCATTTGGGTCGATAACAATCCTAATTAGATTAGGAGTAGTTCTGTTAGCAGCTGAGCTATGCTACAACGCAGGCTAAAGATTTAATGGTCTCATCAACGATCCAGATATATACTTCAATATTTCATCTGATTCGTTCGGATCATACATCGTGGCGATGTGATGATCGAATAAATCACAGCAGATGATAACCATGCAAATTCGCTGACGAAAGCATTTTCTCAGCAGAAATTTGAGTGAACCGTACATAGTTCGGGTGTAGGACACTTGAGTGATTGGCTATAGGCCAAGTGGGAGATTGTTGGACAATTATGACCCATATCATCACTATTTGTACATATCATGGTGTTGTTGTACAAATTAACTACGTGACAAAAGAAATTGCTCTTTTATCATTTGTAATTAGATTACCAAGATGTATAAATGATGAAAGGTCCTTATGATTAGTTCCGGATTGAGATGATATGAGACCGTATCAATCCACAAAGGTTTAATCATTAAATATCCCTAGTCGTAGTATTATCGAGATTGGACATCGATAATGCGAAATAGACTAGTATTACACTTGTGAGCATTGTGGGAGCAGGACAACATAGTTCTCATATATTTGGGTATATGATACTCATGGAAGTGTAATAAGAAGGTTGTGTTTACCGATGGTACGGAAAAAACTTCGCTCTGGATTGACCCCTCAAAATTCCATTGGTAGTATGACTATGTGTCTATGGAAGTCCGAATCAGGGTAGGTGTATTTGGTCTTAACCTGAAACTTGCACCGCTAATACTTGCGACAATCAATATACTTTGGTTTTGGTCGTCCAGGGCTTTAACCGGTTTTGTGTACGCCTCTTCTGGGTATATTGAGAATCGTAGTGTATTGGGTGTGATGTCAAGACGGAAGTATCACTCCAGTCATAGTGCAGATGATGATCACGTAGGATACGGAACTGGTGCTCTTATGTACTGCAGTCATCGGGATAATATGACTAGGTCATGATTATCCGATTATAGAGACTAGTTACCAGAGATCCGATATGTGCTTCGTACGGGGCATACACAATTCCAGCCCCAGGCCTAGCATGTGACATCCGATACTGGATTGTAATACGCAATACTACGTATACTACGACTGATATAGATCACTTATTCCTATAAGGATATTTCTGGAGAATTGGGTAGGCATGGTGCTTTGCTAGAAGCCAACCATGTCTTGTAAATCGGTAAAAACGTAGTACTAGATACGTACGTGTTCGGATAGTCCGACGACCGAATTTATTGCCAACATATCCGGGGATCTCATGGGTCGCTTCCCGAAGATTCACCGATGACGTATGACTCGCACTTTATTAATTTGAGATTAATTAGATGAGAGAGAAAATTAATATGGGATTAATTACAGAGATATTTTATCTGGGATAAAATATTATTTAAAGAGAGAGAACGATTAATTTGGAATTAATCGATAAAATAATATATTCGATATATTATACGAAATTGGATTTCGACGCAGAATTAAAATTAGATTTTAATTCGTTTGAACGAGTTAATTTAGATTTAATTCGTTAGCGACGTGAATAGTAATTTTACTAGGCATAATTATTTAAATAAATTAGATTTAATTACGTCGCAACGGAAAATTCCTTAATTCGGAATTAGCAAACCTGAGCCCGGGATTGTTTGCGGGCGCACTCGCATTTCGAATTCAAGTGCGGCCCACAAGTCACATCAAGTGTCAAACCCCTAGTCACATCAAGCGTCAAATCATTTGTCACTTTGAGTGATGTGATGTCTAGTCACTTTTGATGTGAATAGTTGATGGTGGTTGTTGAATGCATTTAATGTATTTTTGCCTCCAAAATTGGTTTTGCTTTTTAGAGAAGCTTTGACTAATTTTGATAGCAATTTTGGTATATGTTTTAGAAACAAAAACCAAACACAACACAACACTTGACTTTCTTTTCTCTTTCTTCTCTTCTCCATTTTCGGTCTTGGACAAAATTTCTTCTCCCTCCAAATCCTTCAAAGTCGAGAGTTGAAGAAGGAAGCTTAGAAATTTTGTGTCAAAATTTCAAGAGTGCTAGCACACATTCGGGGTCTTGCGAAGGTGATAGGGAAACCCACCCGTGGGCATGGAATACACAACCCAAAGCTTGGAGCTTGGAGGACACCATGGCCAAATTTTTGGAGCACAAAATGGAGCAAAAGCCGAGAGCCTCTTGGATTCAAAGCTTGAAGATTTTGGTTTTTCCTCGCATCGCAAAGCCGATCATTGTAAGTATGATTCCGCCAAACTTTTACGAGTATTCACATATATGATTTCTTGCTTGAATTGATCCTTGGGACTAACAAGAAACCCAACCATGGTTGTCTTCTAGCAAAACATCATGCCGACCCAATTCTCCATAAATATTCATTTAAGGATTATATAATCTATATCAGGGGTAGTATACATAGTATTGCGTATTACGATCCAGTATCGGATGTCACATGCTAGGCCTGGGGCTGGAGTTGTGTCTGCCTCGTACGAAGCATATATCGGATTACTCGCAACTAGTCTCTTTATGATCGAAAAGTCATGGCCTAGTCATACTTTCCCAATGGCTATATCACTATAGAGTATCAATTCTGTATCCCTGCGTGATCATCATCTCCATATGATTGAAGTGATACTTCTGACATCACACCCAATACACTATGATTCTCAGTATACCCAGAAGAGGCGTACACAGAACCTATTAAAGCCCCGGACGACCAAAATCAAAGTATACTGATTGTCGCAAGTATTAGCGATGAAATTCTCAGGTTAAGACCATATACACCTACCCTAATTCGGATTCCCATAGACACATAGTCATACTACCAATGGGATTCCGAGGGGTCTATCCAGAGCGAAGCTGTTCCCGCACCATCGGTAAATAGAACCTCCTATCACACTTCCATGAGTATCCAATACCCAAATATATGAGAACTTTGACGTTAAGCTTCCATAACGCGCACAAGTGTAATACTAGCCTATTCCGCATTATCGATGTCCAGTCTCGATAATACTACGACTAGAGATATTTAATGATTAAACCTTACGTGGATTAATACTGTCTCATATCTTCTTAATCTGGTACTAATCATATGGACTTTTATCATTTATATATCCAGGTAATCCAATTACAGATGATAAAAGGGCAATTTCTTTTGTCACATAGTTAATTTTGTACAAGAACACCATGTTCTTTACAAAATAGTGATGCTATAGGTCATAATTTTCCAACATATCCCCGTCCCCCAAGTCCTCTACTGTAAGTGTCCTAGACATGCCCAAGGTCTCTAACACATGATATTGTGTGTGAATGAACAAATGAGTTTGCGGAAAAAACTTACATTGAACGGATGTGATTCAAAACTTTCTTTGCATTTTGATGAAGCTCAAAGTTTTGTTGAATGAATCCAACCCAAGGGTGAGTTTCCCTATCACCTTAATCAACTCTAAATGTGCTAGCAAGCTTGAAATTTTTGCAACAAAAACTTCAAAAGGAGATGAAGAGTTTCAGCCAAGCCAATGAGAGAAGAGAGAGTTTTCTGTTTTTGATATTTTGTTTTCTAAAAATAATTACCAAAGTTGACTTTCAAAAAGGTGTATATGCTTTTCCAAAAAGCAAAGTGTGTTGGAGAAGTTTCATTAAAAGCTCCCAACTACTTCCATCAACCTGTGTTGACAATTGATGTAAGTTAGTGGGCCCCACCACTTAAATTAATAATTCAAGTGGGCTTGCTCAACACACTTCGGGCTTGGGTTCGTTTAATCTGATTAAGCGAATTTTCTGTCGCGATGTAATTAAATCCAATTCAAATAATAATAATGCCTAACAAAATTATTACGAAAGTCGCTTACGAATTAATTCTAAATTAATTCGTTTGCCCGAATTAAAATCAAATTTTAATTCCGCATTGAAATCTGATTTCAATTAATATATCCAATATATTATTTAATCAATTAATTCCAAATTAATCGAATTCTCTCTTCTATTCAAATTTATCCCAGATAAATTCTTGCCGCAATTAATCTTAGATTAATTTTCTCTCTCTCTTAATTATTCCCAGATTAATTCTGTTCAAGTCAAATGTCATCGGTGAATCTTTGGGAAGCGACCCAAGAGATCCCTGGATATATTGGCAGTAAATCCGGTTCTCGGACTATCCGACACGTGCTTACCGCGTACCACGTTCTCACCGATTTACAAGACATGGTTGGCTTCTAGAAAAGCATCGTGCCTACCCAATTCTCCAGAAATATATTCAACATGGAATATATATAATATGTATCAGGCGTAGTATACAAAGTATTGCGTATTACGATCCAGTATCAGATGTCAAATGTTAGGCCTGAGGCTGGAATTGTGTCTGCCTCGTACGAAGCATATATCGTATCACTAGAAACTAGTCTTTAAAATCGGATAATCATGACCTAGTCATATTATCCCGATAGCTGCAGCATATAAGAGTACTAGTTCTATATCCCCGCGTGATCATCTTCTCCATATGACTGAAGTGATACTTCCATCTTGACATCACATCCAATACACTACAATTCTCTGTAAACCCAGAAGAGGCATACACAGAACCTGTTAAAGCCCCGGACGACCAAAACCAAAGCGTACTGATTGTCACAAGTATTAGCGATGCAAGTCTCAGGTTAAGACTGTTGGGTTTCTCTAAGGTCCCAAGGATCAATTCAAGTAAGAAACACATCTGAATACTCAACGAAAAATGGCGGAAACATACTTACATTGATCGGTTTTGAATGCGATGAACACAAGCCCTTTGCTCCCTTGATGAAGCTCTCGGCATTGGGTTCTTTTGATCTCCAAAAGTTCGGTCATCACCTCCAAGTGTGCTCCATGCTCCAAGCTTCATTTGGTGATTCCATGCTCATGGGAAAAGTTTCCCTATCACCTTTGTATGTCCTCTTTAGAGTGCTAGGTCCTTGGAAAACTTGCCACAAATTTTCCTACTTGTTCTTCTTGCATCTTTTGGCCTTGCCAAGAAAATGGAGAAGACAATGGCTTCAACAGCCGAGAGAGGGAGATGAGGGAAATGGGTTTCCAAAACCGTGTATGGTAAAGAGAGAGAGAGGAAAATGTGTTAAGTGTTTTGGTTAATTTTATTTCCAAAACAAATACCAAATTTTACTTTCAAAAAAGTCAAGGCATTAAAGCCACAACCACTTCCATTACTATTCACATCACTTATGACAAGTTGTCAAATCACTCAAAGTGACTAGACATCACATCAATCGATTGACTAGTGATTTGACGCTTGATGTGACTTATGGGCCGCACTTGAATTCGAAATGCGAGTGCGCCCGTAAACACTCCCGGGCTCGGGTTCGCTAATTCCAAATTAACGAATTTTCCATTGCGACGTAATTAAATAATTATGCCTAGCAAAATTACTATTCACATCTCTAACGAATTAATTCTAAATTAACTCATTCGCCCGAATAAAAATCTAATTTTAATTCCGCGTCGAAATCCAATTTCGTATAATATATCGAATATATTATTTATCGATTAATTCCAAATTAATCATTCTCTCTCTTTAAATAATATTTTATCCCAGATAAAATATCTCCGCAATTAATCCCAGATTAATAAAGTGCGAGTCATACATCATCGGCGAATCTTCGGGAAGCGACCCATGAGATCCCCAGATATGTTGGCAGTAAATCCGGTTGTCGGACTATCCGAACACGTACGTACCTAGTACTACATTTTTACCGATTTACAAGACATGATTGGCTTCTAGCAAAGCACCGTGCCTACCCAATTCTCTAGAAATATCCTTATAGGAATAAGTGATCTATATAAGGCGTAGTATACGTAGTATTGTGTATTTCGATCCAGTATTGGATGTCACGTGCTAGGTCTGGGGCTGGAATTGTGTCTGTCCCGTACGAAGCACATATCGGATATCTGGTAACTAGTCTCTATAATCAGATATACATGACCTAGTCATAATATCCCGATAGCTGCAGCATATAAGAGCACCAGTCCCGTATCCTACGTGACCATCATCTCCACTATGACTAGAGTGATACTTCCATCTTGACATCACACCCAATACACTATGATTCTCAATATACCTAGAAGAGGCGTAGACAGAACTGGTTAAAGCCCTGGATGACCAAAACCAAAGTATATTGATTGTCGTAAGTATTAACGGTGCAAGTCTCAGGTTAAGACCAAATACACCTACCCTGATTCGAACTTCCATAGACACATAGTCATACTACCAATGGAATTCCGAGGGGTATATCCAGAGCGAAGCTGTTTCTGTACCATCGGTAAACACAACCTCCTATTACACTTGCATGAATATCCTATACCCAAATATATGAGAACTATGTCGTTATGCTCCCACAACGCATACAAGTGTAATACTAGTCTTTTTCGTATTATCGATGTCCAATCTCGATAATACTCTGACTAGGGATATTTAATGATTAAACCTTCGAGGATTGATACTGTCACATATCATCTCAATCCGGAACTAATCATATAGACCTTTCATCATTTATACATCTTGGTGATCTAATCACAAATGATAAAAAGGAAATTTCCTTTGTCACATAGTTAATTTGTACAACAACACCATGTTCTGTACAAATAGTGATGCTATAGGTCATAATTTTCCAACAATCTCCTACTTGGCCTATAGCCAATCACTCAAGTGTCCTACACCCGAACTATGTACGGTTCACTCAAATTTATGCTGAGAAAAGGCTTTCGTTAGCGGATTTATATGATTATCATCTGATGCGATTTATTCGATCATCACATCGCCACGATGTATGATCCAAAAGAATCGGATGAATAATTGAAGTATATATCCGGATCGTTGATGAGACCATTAATTCTTTAGCCTGCGCTGTAGCCTAGCTCAGTTACTAACAGAACTATTCCTAATCTAATTAGGTTTATTATTGACCCAAATGGCTTCTATTGCTTCCTCAGCTGCAGTAATAACCCGCTTTTGTTGTTTATTCGGTAACAGTATCTTGCTTGGAAGATTTCCAGCTCACTGTTCCGTTATTCAAACTGTATAGTACCGTTATTGCGACTTAGAGTCGTCTTTATCGGTTTAGGAAACTTGCAGCAGTGAACCCAGTCACTTCAAGTTCTCTCTCTCCATAGAATAAGACAGCATCCTTAGTTCTCTAAGATACTCAAGGATGTTCTTAACATCAATCCAGTGACTATCACTTGGATTGGCCTGATTGTGACTCCATATGCTCAAAGCGTATGAGACACCAGGTCACGTACATTTTTCAATTCACGAGTTCTCGGAGAGTGTCAACAACCTTTAGATCTATCCCAATAGATCTTTATTCCTAGAATAAAGGTTGTTTCTCCCAAGAATTCTTCGGAGAATGTTTATGAAATCCAAGCTTTCACCGATTGTATTATGGGAATATCATTTCCAAGAAATGATATATCATCATTATTTATAGGATATCTGATGTGATCCAGAATGAGCTCTGTTTGTTGGGTCAAGTTAACTTGAAGTTGTGGCTGATTGCATGGCTTGGTCAAATTGGTGTAATTGGGCCATTTTGGTGGATTTGGAAGATTCCTTGGGTTCTGGAGTTTGTTCCATGCATGAGACATTATGTGAAGGCTTTATTATGTCTAAAGCAATATTGGAATGAGTCTAGGATGTGCATGGGCTGCCTTGATTGATTTTGAGATTTATTTCCGAATGGTGCATTAGCAGTGGCGGGATTTACGCAGTCTTCGTATTTTGGATGTAACTTTCTCGTCCGATATCCGATTTTGGTGATTCAAGTTGCATTGAAAAGAGAACTCATAGCTCTACAACTTTGAAGTTTTCATCAAAGTCCAGTTAAGATTCCTTCATGATCTAAATGAGGACGCAATGTATCCCTATAGTTTTTATATTTTATATTTTTTTAAGTTATGTGTTGTTTAAGTGTTGGGCTGAACATTTATTAAATTAAAAAGCCCATGGACGAAATTTTCAAGTATTTTATTAGGGTTTTATTATATTTTGGTAGAATTAGGATTAGCCACCTATTTAAAGGGGCATTATTCATTGTAATGGATAATTAACTAAGAATATATCTTTTTACAAAAAAAATTGACTTGAGTCATCTTGAGGGAGTGGATTCTTCCTTGGTTTTACGGAACAAAATCTTATCAACGTGTGGCAAGCGTTGTGGCGCTGTATCGCTGTTCAGGATTCTCCAAAGAAATAAAGAAAGGTTTTTAAGGGCAATGTTCCTTAAGGGTTGGACTTGATCTTGGAAGGATTTTGTTCTTACAAAATCAAGATTCGCGGTTCTTGGGGCTTAGAACACGTGGAGTGGTTTGCTTGACTTTATTCCAGGCAGGTTTCTATCATTTGGTATCAGGAGCTCAGGGTTCCAAGGTCAAGATTTTCTCTATTTTTATCGTTTTATGGAGTCTTTATATTTCTTTTTTTTTTCGTCTCTTCTAGTTTCAATTTTTTTCTTTGTGTTTTTCTTGTTTATGACTGCATCTTGGATGTCATTATAATGTTCTTTCATGGTAATAGCATTTAGGATTCAATTCTTGGAGTTTTGAGTCAATTCGAGTCGAAATTGTATGTAATTTTCGGATCAGTTCGGTTAGAATTTTTCAGCTGCGCGCTGAATTTAAAACGGCTGTAACTTTTGATCTATAAAGAGTTACGAGACCCATAATATATCAATTTATAAGTACTCGAGGAGACGAATTCATAAGTCACTGGAAGTACGCAGTCCGCTTAAGTTTCGAGTCTCAAAATCTCTTTCAAAGTTACGAATTCTGTCCGGTTTCAGTTCAGTTTGTCTTCTTATTTACTTTTGGTTTTTTTTTTTTTAGTCAGTTTCTTTGTGTATGTTTTCATATTTTCTTAGTGATTCTTTGAGTCTTTCCTCTCCTCATTATTGGCGTCTTTCCAGTAAGGGTTGATTTATATAAATAATTTGATGGATAAAAGAGTATTTATCTTTCGCACGAGATGCTCTATCAATAGTAAAGTGTGTAGTATGATTATTAATAGAGGGAATCACATAAATTTAGCTAGCACTACCCTTGTGGAAAAATTGGGATTACCATTGATACCTCTTGATAGACCTTATAAGTGGATAAGTGATTTTGGAGAGTTCGAGGTTGCTAAGCAGGTTGTGGTAAATTTTGCAATTGGGCAGTATGTTGACCAAGTAGTTTGTGACGTGGTTCCTATATGTCATACGCATATTTTATTGGGTAAGCCTTGGTATAAATTCAATAAAGTAGTTTATGATATGGATAGGAATATGTACAAATTTAGGTATGGTGGAAAAATTATCAAGCTTGCTCCTTTAACCCTACAAGAGGTCAATGAGGACGAGTTGTACATGCAGAGGAGTGAAGAATAGTGGGCTAAAAAGAAAAGTGCGATTGCTTTTGGAATGTTACTAGGAGAGCTTCCAGAGTTGATAGAGAAAAAGACATTAGTAAAATGTGAAGTAGAGATGGATATAAACGTAGCTTTGAGTAATGAAATGAAACATGTTGATGTTTCAATAAATAAGAGTGAGGTGGTTGATAGTGTTGATGATAGTGATGATATTGATGTGAGCGATAACATTGGTGATCATGATTTGGTTTTTCATGATTCCAATGAGGTGTTTGACGTTACTATTAAGGGTGACTATCATATAGAGCAATATGATGTTGGTTGTGAGGATATGAGTTATGGTGTGCAAAAAGTACATGTGGCTGAATATATAGAGTGTGGTCAGATCGTGAATGAGAGTGTTGATTGTTTGAGAAAGCGACATGGGCATGTAGAGTTTGTTTTAAATGAGATTTCAAATGTGAATCCATGTGGGAATCTCTTTTTTGTTGCAAGTGGCGTTAAGAATGAGAGTAGCAATGGAGAGATTGAGAGTGGAAAAGTATTGCCAAAAAGTCATTCATTCTCCTTATTGACTTTTACTCACCTTAACCATTTTTTTCCATGTGATTTTCTTTTATTCCAGGATTCTCGTCCCATTGATCTTGTCATTTTTATCTATGATCCGGGTTCGGATTCGAGGTCGAATCCTTTTCAAGAGAGGGAGAATGATGTGATCCAGAATGAGCTCTGTTTGTTGGGCCAAGTTAACTTGAAGTTGTGGCTGATTGCATGGCTTGGTCAAATTGGTGTATTTGGGCCATTTTGGTGGATTTGGAAGATTCCTTGGGTTCTGGAGTTTGTTCCATGCATGAGACATTATTTGAAGGCTTTATTATGTCTAAAGCAATATTGGAATGAGTCTAGGATGTGCATGGGCTGCCTTGATTGATTTTGAGATTTATTTCCGAATGGTGCATTAGCAGTGGCGGGATTTACGCAGTCTTCGTATTTTGGACGTAACTTTCTCGTCCGATATCCGATTTTGGTGATTCAAGTTGCATTGAAAAGAGAACTCGTAGCTCTACAACTTTGAAGTTTTCATCAAAGTCCAGTTCAGATTCCTTCATGGTCTAAATGAGGACGCAATGTATCCCTATAGTTTTTATATTTTATATTTTTTTAAGTTATGTGTTGTTTAAGTGTTGGGCTGAACATTAATTAAATTAAAAAGCCCATGGACGAAATTTTCAAGTATTTTATTAGGGTTTTATTATATTTTGGTAGAATTAGGATTAGCCACCTATTTAAAGGGGCATTATTCATTGTAATGGATAATTAACTAAGAATATATCTTTTTACAAAAAAAATTGACTTGTGTCATCTTGAGGGAGTGGATTCTTCCTTGGTTTTACGGAACAAAAGCTTATCAACGTGTGGCAAGCGTTGTGGCGCTGTATCGCTGTTCAGGATTCTCCAAAGAAATAAAGAAAGGTTTTTAAGGGCAATGTTCCTTAAGGGTTGGACTTGATCTTGGAAGGATTTTGTTCTTACAAAATCAAGATTCGCGGTTCTTGGGGCTTAGAACACGTGGAGTGGTTTGCTTGGCTTTATTCCAGGCAGGTTTCTATCAATATCCATTGTCAGTGCACTCCCACTAACCTCCTTCTATACACAAGAATCATTTTTCGTTTTGAATTAAATCATATACCATTATGATTACATCAAAATGATAATTCCAAGAACCTAATGCTTGCTTCAATCCATCTATGGATTGAATTAACTCACAAACCTTGTTTACTTATTTTGGTACGACAAAACCGTCAGGATGTTGTAACCATCCTCCAAAAGGTTTCCGTTTAAGGAAAACGATTTTGCTGTTCAGCTTCCATATTTCATAAATGAAACATGTAGCATTAGCAAGCATTTATCCAAATGGATTTACCAATGGAAACGGTAAAAGATTTCGTTGTAATCGACACAATGTTGATAACGATACCTTTCCGCTACAAGCCTAGCTTAGTACGTTGGTATGTTTCCATCCTTGTATGTCTTCCTTGAAAACTTATATAGTACCAATAGGCACAATGCCTTGCAGTACATCAACTAGTGTCCAAACATAGTTGGTATACATGGGATCCATTTCGGACATCATGACACTTTTCCATAATAGGGAGTCGATACCTTGTATCACATCCTCATACGTAGTCAGTTTGTGTTCCTCAGTAAGATTTACATATTTGTGAGGTGAGATCAGAAACCCATACCCCAGGTTGTTTTCTGACTCTCTCCGACTTACGTGGTTCTTGTGTATTTGAAGATTATTGGTATAGTTTCATCTTTGATGAACTATTTGTGTTCCATTAGGAATCGGTGCCTGTAATAGTATTACTCCGATTTTCATCGAGTTTTACTTTCCTCCCACTTACCACTGCATATAGGTATTCCTCTTAGGAAAACCGCATGGTGAGCAACAATTACATTGTTCTCTAGTGAGTTTATATAAGTACTATACTTTGGTTACCCTAGGATAACCTAAAAATTAGGCACTTATCCGATTTGAGTTCTAGTTTGGTATCATCCAAACATATGCCCAGCATTCCCAAATCTTCAGGAATGAGAAAACCCAGTTTCTTTCCTGTTCATATCTAATATGAAGTATGTCAAACAGATTTTATGGAACCTTATTCAAAATAAGTATTGCACTGTTAATGCGTATCCGTTGAAGGAAATGGTAGCTCAGAGCGACTCATCATTGACCTTATCATGTCCAACAAAATTCAATTTCTCCGTTCGGATACACCGTCTGGTTGACGTGTTCCAGGAGGAGTCCAATTTGAAAGAATACTATACTCTTTCAAATAATTAAAAACTTATTGCTTAAGTATTTTCATCATGGTCCAATCGTGATGATTTAATACCTTAGCCGATCTGTTTGTCTACGTCGTGTCGAAACTCTAAAAGTTTCTGATTTGTGTTCTAAAAGAAACACATAACTATAACGCGATGCCACATCCGTAAAGGTCATGAAATATTCATATCCACCTCTAGCCTAGCTAGATATGGGCCCACTTACGTCACTATGAACGAGGGCTAATAGATCGGTGGCATTTGCACTTTTACCAAGTAAAAAGTGTTATAGGCACTTTGCCTAATAAACTAGATTCGTAGACTTTATTTGAATAGAATCAAATTTTTCCTAGTACCCACTCTTCAAAAGTGCGGATATACGAGTCTTGTTTAAATTGTGTCTCAGACAACAATGCCACAAATAAGTCTAAACTGATTAATTCTGTTTGAGCTATTTGTTTGTCATGTTATACGTTTGAGATTCATTTATATTCAAAATATAAATACTGTTATTCACATCTAATGTGTTTATCTCAATATCATCTTTATAAAATAAAACACTTTAGTGTTCTAGAATATAAAGGTACATCCAAAACGGATTGAACACTGATATAGAGATAATCATCTTTATAAAATAAAACACTTTAGTGTTCTAGAATATAAAGGTACATCCACAACGGATTGAACACTGATATAGAGATAATGTTTCTAGTCAAACTAGTTACATTATAATAGTTTTCTAATTTAAGTACGTACCCGAAGGGTAGTTCCTAAAGTTAGGTATCTACGGTTAAACAGCGACTTTCGTCCCGTTTCCGATTCGTAGATAAATCTCAATTGAAGTCAGTATCCTGTTTTTCAGCAGATTCTGTACATCAAAGCATATTTATGTATCACATTTAGTGTCTAAAATCCAATTTTAATACTAGTAGTGAACATATTTATGATAAACATATTTGAAGTCAGAGCCTTGCCCCGTATTCGGTTCCTTCATGTCTGCCTTGTCCATACGTCATTCACGCTTCCGTGATCCCGTTTGCCACAATTTAGGCAGACATTTTGGGATATTTCCTTTGTCTTCCCAGAAGATTATAATGATTTTGCCTTTGCCCTTTTCCACATCTCAGAAGCCTTCGGCCTAGCCTAGGCCTTATGGAATGTCGAAGTAAGGTGCACCTTGCGCTACTTGCATTATTGCAAACTTTGGCTTTGTCTCCTTAAGAATAGCCATTAACTTTCTAAGAGTTATTTATTACAATTTAGTACTTCTACGATCTAAGAATAGATCTATGAAGATCCTTCAATTTCAATATCATACTTTAAGGATCTAATCCTTAGTTCTGATTAAGAAATTAAGGAGTTTATGCGACAAGCATAATGGATTAAGCACTAAAGTTATCATCACATGAATATTCCAAATATCATGTTCAACTATTTTCTTAACTCCGGGCTTAGGCCTAATATGTTATTTTATCAAATAAAGTAACTTATTAGTTTTCAGGACCATCCTGAAATTTTATTCCCAATTTGAAAATTAAAGTCGTTTAAAAAATATTTTCACCCAGGATTATATTTTAAACACTAATCTTTCAATTATCTTGAATCCAATAGTCCAACTATCGAATCAACGATTTATGTACTATTTATTATAATGATTACTATAGTTCAACTATTTAATCAACTATAATTTAATTGGTTAAATTCAATTATATTGATTACTATAATCCAATTATAAAATCAACTATTAATTGAAATAGTTTGAATACAGTCCAACTGTTTAATTAAAACAACTATTAAATATTAGTCCAACTAATATTTAATTATATTGACGAAAATTTGAATGAGCGCGTATTGGCAAGTAACTAAACGAATATTGCAAATTTAATACTTGCCTCCCACTATTTTTCGGCGAGCCTCTAACCCTCTGTTGAGTACTCGGGAAACCTTGTTTCCTAGTGGGCTAGGATCCCGTTAAATAACACACAATCTTGACTTTGGCCAACAAATTGTATGATAACTAACTAGGTAGTTCTCTATTATCAATTGGATCTCATCCAATTCCTAGATCCAGTAGGTGGACATCCAAGTCCGAAACATATATCTTATATATGCCAATATATCCAATATATTGCCTAACCTTTTTCCTCTGAATCAACTAAGCCTTGGCTTTGGCACAACAAACTTGGTGATCCCAGTTAAGCAGAACCCATTGACCTTGGAAAGCTTCGTAATTGATGTCGATGGACAAGAAGTGATCTTGAATTTGGCCAACAAATCACAACTTGGACAAGACACCGATATGGAACAAAGCCTTCATGATTCAAACACATCTGCGACGGACAAAGGCCTTGACTTTGGCCAACAAACCAGTGCCAGTCTTGGATCTTGAGTAAGAATCACTCAATGGAAGGAAAAACGCTTAATACGATGTTGAGGGTTTTTCACGTAATTAGAAACCAATTAATTATCTTTGTTAAGGTCTCATCATCATACACCCTTAAGCATGCATTCTAAATACATAAAAAGGCGCGTATAAATAAATATAATAATGATATGCAGATGGATACTTAACACATTGTTCCTAGAACAAATCTCTCCATTTTCCTCTCTCCCGCTAGCACAAGTATTACTTCTACCCGATTACATAACACTTCTAAAAAAACCTCATTTACATTGAGGAGAATAGGTGAGAAGAGAAATACAAAGAGTAAGGAGATAATAGGCTGGACACGCAGGTCCAATTAATAAATTCTAAATTTATTACAACAATTTCCAAAATTGCCCTACCCATATAATATCCATCTGATATACATTATTCATGCATCGCATTCATGTATTCACACATAGCATGTTATCAATCAATCTAATCCAATTAATTAATCTGAATATTAATGACCATCCAATGTTCAAACAATGATTTGATTTTGCGCGAGTCAAACTCATTTTGCGAATATGTACTCAAAGTACGAATTCTTAAATTATATTAAACTACAACATTAAATCCAATTTAATTCGTATTTAATACTAATCCATTTATTTAATTCCAAATTATATATTACACTTTATTAATGAACCTTTACGACTTAGATTCTAAATCTAATCGTTACGGGTCTCAAAGCCCGATTAACATCCAATGTCAATTTAATTAAAGTCCATTGGGCTTTTAATTAATTTCTTAAGGCATGGACTTTTGGTCAACATGGGTCAAACCCAAATACCAAAGCCCATTTAAGGAATCACTCTTATATGCCAAGAAACCAATTTAGGCCCATTAGGCCCAACTAAAGTATTAAGGTCCATTAGTTATAATTGGACTTTTTTGGATATGGTTTTGGGCCCAATTGGATCCAACCAATTTAGCCTAAACCCAATCTTGGTACAACCAAGCCCATTTAAGCCTAATTACAACTTTTAAGGCCCAATTCCAAAATAAGCCCATTTAATTAAATCATAAAATTCCAAATTTCATAACTTAATTAACCTAAGTGTATTGCCATTATAAATTACCCAAATTAACATTTCTAAAACATTAATTTACACAATTAATTATACTCATTATCATCAAAACATGTCCAACACATTTGAATCAAAAAATCAATCATTTTCATGCTAATAAGTCTCGGCATTTTGGGGAAATTATTGTCCGATTCGGTTTCAATCAAATTAAATCCACAATCAACATTTCCCAAATGATTTCAACTCATCCAATGATTAAAATAAAGAAAATACCATGACATTAAGGCAAGTATATATTCGGCCAAGCCTCACTATTGGGCAAAAATTGATCCAATCAACTTTTCATGAAATTGATCATATACAACTTTAATCCAACATCATTCAAGCATACTCAATCAATTAATTTTATCAAATCATGCTCAAATCGATTTTACCCAAATTTTAACCCTAATCAAGTTTCATGCTCAAAATGGCTCAAGATACCATTGTTGGGTTTCTCTAAGGTCCCAAGGATCAATTCAAGCAAGAAACACATGTGAATACTCAACGAAGAATGGCGGAAAAATACTTACATTGATCGGTTTTGAATGCGATGAACACAATCCCTTTGCTCCCTTGATGAAGCTCTCAGCATTGGGTTCTTTTGATCTAAAAAATTCGGTCATCACCTCAAAGTGTGCTCCATGCTCCAAGCTTCATTTGGTGATTCCATGCTCATGGGAAACGTTTCCCTATCACCTTTGTATGTCCTATTTAGAGTTCTAGCTCCTTGGAAAACTTGCCACAAATTTTCCTACTTGTTCTTCTTGTATCTTTCGGCCTTGCCAAGAAAATGGAGAAGAAAATGGCTTCAAAAGTCGAGAGAGGGAGATGAGGGAAATGGGTTTCCAAAACCGTGTGTGGTAAAGAGAGAGAGAGGAAAATGTGTTAAGTGTTTTGGTTAATTTTATTTCCAAAACAAATTCCAAATTTTACTTTCAAAAAATTCAAGGCATTAAAGCCATAACCACTTCCATCACTATTCACATCACTCATGACAAGTTGTCAAATCACTCAAAGTGACTAGACATCACATCAATCGATTGACTAGTGATTTGACGCTTGATGTGACTTGTGGGCCGCACTTGAATTCAAAATACGAGTGCGCCCGCAAACACTCCCGGGCTCAGGCTCGCTAATTCCAAATTAACGAATTTTCCGTTACGACGTAATTAAATAATTATGCCTAGCAAAATCACTATTCACGTCGCTAACGAATTAATTCTAAATTAACTCGTTCGCCCGAATTAAAATCTAATTTTAATTCCGCGTCGAAATCCAATTTCGTATAATATATCGAATATATTATTTATCGATTAATTCCAAATTAATCGTTCTCTCTCTTTAAATAATATTTTATCCCAGATAAAATATCTCCGCAATTAATCCCAGATTAATTTTCTCTCTCTACTAATTAATCCCAGATTAATAAAGTGCAAGTCATACATCATCGGAGAATCTTCGGGAAGTGACCCATGAGATCCCCAGATATGTTGGCAAAAAATCCGGTTGTCGGACTATACGAACACGTACGTACCTAGTACTACGTTTTTACCAATTTACAAGACATGGTTGGCTTCTAGCAAAGCACCGTGCCTACCCAATTCTCCAGAAATATCCTTATATGAATAAGTGATCTATATTAGGTGTAGTATACGTAGTATTGCGTATTTCGATCCAGTATCGGATGTCACGTGCTAGGCCTGGGGCTGGAATTTTGTCTGCCCCGTACGAAGCACATATCGGATCTCTGGTAACTAGTCTCTATAATCAGATATACATGACCTAATCATAATATCCCGATAGCTGCAGCATATAAGAGCACCAGTCCCGTATCCTACGTGACCATCATCTCCACTATGACTGGAGTGATACTTTCGTCTTGACATCACACCCAATACACTACGATTCTCAATATACCCAGAAGAGGCGTACACAGAATCGGTTAAAGCCCTGGACGACTAAAACCAAAGTATATTGATTGTCGCAAGTATTAGGGGTGTAAGTCTCAGGTTAAGACCAAATACACCTACCCTGATTCGAACTTCCATAGACACATAGTCATACTACCAATGGAATTCCGAGGGGTCTATCCGGAGCGAAGCTGTTTCTGTACCATCGGTAAACACAATCTCCTATTACACTTGCATGAGTATCCTATACCCAAATATATGAGAACTATGCAGTTATACTCCCACAACGCGCACAAGTGTAATACTAGTATTTTTCGTATTATCGATGTCCAATCTCGATAATACTCTGACTAGGGATATTTAATTATTAAACCTTCGTAGATTGATACTGTCTCATATCATCTCAATCCGGAACTAATCATATGGACCTTTCATCATTTATACATCTTGGTGATCTAATCACAAATGTTAAAAGGGCAATTTCCTTTGTCACATAGTTAATTTGTACAACAACACCATGTTATGTACAAATAGTGATGCTATGGGTCATAATTGTCCAACAAAGACCACATACACCTACCCTAATTCGGATTCCCATAGACACATAGTCATACTACCAATGGGATTCCGAGGGGTCTATCCAGAGCGAAACTTTTCCCGGTCCAACGGCTAACAGAACCTCCTATCATACTTTCATAAGTATCCTATACTTAAATATATTAGAACTATGCCGTTAAGCTTCCATAACGCGCACAAGTGTAATACTTGTCTATTCCGCATTATCGATGTCCAGTCTCAATAATACTACGACAAGAGATATTTAATGATTAAACCGTTCGTGGATAAATACTGTCTCATATCTTATTAATCTGGAACTAATCATAAGGATTTTTATCATTTATATATATTCAAGTAGTCCAATTACAAAATGATAAAATAACAATTTCCATCGTCACATAGTTAATTTGTACAAAACCACATTGTCTTTTACAAATAGTGATGCTATGGGTCATAATTGTCCAACAATCTCCCACTTGGCTCATAGCGAATCACTTAAGTATCTAACACCTGAACTATGTACATGTCGCTCAAACTTTTGCTGAAAAATAGCTTTCGTCAGCGGATCTACAATATTGTCATCTGAAGCGATCCTTTCGATCTTGACATCGCCACGATGTATGATCTCACGAATCAGATTGAAACGTCGAAGTACATGCTTAGATCATTGATGAGACCGATGTTCCTTAGCCTATGTTATAGCCCCGCCATTGTCACAATATAAAGGAACGGACTCCGCTGCTATTGGAACTACTCCTAATCCAATTAGGAATTTACAGATCCAAACTGCTTCTTTTGCTGCCTCAGCTGCAGGGATATATTCCGCTTCTATTGTTAAATCAGCAACAGTCTCTTGCTTGGAAGATTTCCAGCTCACCGCTCCATTGTTCAAACAAAATATATACCCAGATTATGACTTAGAGTCGTCTTTATCGGTTTGGAAACTTACATCGGTGAACCCCGTCACCTCAAGTTCTCCATCTCTATATACTAAGAAAGCATCCTTAGTTCGTATAAGATATTTAAGGATGTTCTTAACAGTAATCCAGTGACCATCACCTGGATCGGCCTGATAGTGACTGCACATGTTCAAAGCATATGTGACATCAGGTCGCATACATATCATGGCATACATGATCGATCCGAATGTAGAAGCAAACGGGATCCGAATCATGTTATTTCTCTTATCTTGAGTTTTAGGATACATGTCCTTAGATAGAGAGACGCCATGTGACACTAGAAGCAGTCCCCTCTTATACTAATCCATGTTGAATCTCTTCAACACTTTGTCAATGTATGAGCTCTGGGAGAGTCCAAGCAACTTTCCGGATCTATCTCGGTAGATCCTTATTCCCAGAATAAAGGCTGCTTCTCCTAGATCTTTCATGGAGAATTTTAATGAAAGCCAAGCTTTCACCAATTATAGCATGGGAATGTCATTGCCAATAAGCAATACATCATCAACATAAAGGACAATGAATGTCAGTGCGCTCCCACTAACCTTCTTATATACACAAGAATCATCTTCGTTTTGAATGAAATCATATTCTTTTATGATCTCATCAAAATGTTGGTTCCAAGAACACGATGCTTGCTTTAATCCATAAATGGATCGATTTAACTTGCAAACTTTATTTTCATGTTTTGGCACGAAAAAACCATCAGGCTGTTGCATATAAACATCCTCCAAAAGGTTTTCGTTAAGGAAAGTGGTTTTGACGTCCATCTGCCATATTTCATAATCGAAATATGCAACAATAGCAAGCATTATCCGAATGGATTTAATCATGGAAACATGTGAAAAAGTTTTATCGTAATCGACACCATGTCGTTGACGATACCCTTTCGCTACAAGCCTAGCTTTGTACGTTTGTATATTGCCATCCAAGTCTGTCTTCTTTTTAATGACCCATTTACAACCAATTGGCTTATCGCCTTCTGGTACATCAACCAGTGCCCAAACTTGGTTGGTATACATGGAATCCATTTCAAACTTTATGGCCTATTGCCATAAAGTGGAGTCAATACCTTGTATCGCTTCCTCATACGTAGCCGGTTCATTATCCTCAATAAGATTAATATCTACATGAGGTGAGATCAGAAACCCATACCTCTTAGGTTGTTTTCTGACTCTCTTCGATCTACGCAGTTCTTGTCTATTAGAAGATTGAGGTACAGTCTCATCCCTGATGAACTGTTTGTGTTTCGTTAGGGAGTCGGTGCCATGAACAGTATCACTCCGATTTTCATCGAGTTCTACTTTCCTCCCACTTACCATTGCATTTAGGAATTCCTTTTCGAGGAAAACCGCATGGAGAACAACAAATACCTTATTCTCTTGTGGGTTGTAGAAGTAATATCCTTTGGTTTCCCTAGGATAACCTACAAATAGGCACTTATCCGATTTGGATTCTAGTTTGGTACCATCCAAACGTTTAACGTATGCCAAGCATCCCCAAATCATCAGGAATGAGAAACCCGGTTTCTTTCCTGTCAATATTTCATATGGAGTCTGTCCAATAGACTTTGACGGAACCTTATTCAAAATAAGTATTGCACTATTCAATGCGTATCCCTAGAAGGAAATTGGTAGCTCAGTGCGACTCATCATAGACCTTACCATGTCCAATAAAGTTCAATTTCTCTATTCGGACACACCATTTAATTGAAGTATTACGAGATGAGTCCATTGTGAAAGAATACCATATTCTTTCAAGTAATCGAGTAACTCATTGCTCAAGTATTCTCCACCACGGTCCGACCGCAATGTTTTAATACTTTTACCGGTCTGTTTTTCTACTTCGTGTCGAAACTCTTTGAATTTCTCAAAAGTTTCTCACTTGTGTCTCATAAGATACACATAACCGTAACACGATGTATCATCCGTAAAGGCTATAAAGTATTCATATCCACCTCTAGCCTGGCTAGACATGGGCCCATATACGTCACTATGAACGAGGGCTAACAGTTCGGTGGCACATACACCTTTACCGCTAAAAGGAATTTTAGGCATTTTGCCTAATAAACAAGATTCGTAGACGTCATATGAATTAGGATCAAATCCGTCCAAGTATCCACGATTCAAAAGTGCTGATATACGAGTCTTGTTAATATGTCCTAGACGACAATGCCACAGATAAGTTTCATCTGTTTTATGGAATTTGAGCCTTTTGTTTGCCATGTTATATGTTTGAGATTCATTTATATTCAAAATATAAAGACCATTATTAGCATCAACAGTATATATCTCAAAATCATCTTTATAAACAAAACACCCGATGTTCCGGAATACAAAGGTATACCCACATTGGGTTAAACAAGATATATAGATAATATTTCTAGTCAAACTAGGTACATAATAACAGTCTGATAATGAAAGTACATGCCCCGAGGGCAGTTCCAAAATATAGGTTCCAACGGCCAAAACAGAGACTCTTGTCCCATTTCCGACTCAGAGGTCTATCTCTCATGAAGTCAGTCTCCTGCTAATCTGCAGATCCTGAACATTAGTATATATATGATTACCACATCCATAATCAAAAATCCAATTTTTAAAACTAGAAGTAGACATGTTTATTTCAATAACAAACATACCTGAAGCCGGAGCCTGCCCACCTCCACTTCCTTCATGTGCGCCTTGTATTCATGGTAGTCACGCTTCCAGTGACCCCATATGCCACACTATAGGCAGACATTTTGGGATTTGTCTTTTGCCTTCCCAGAAGACTTTGATGATTTGGCCTTGCCCTTTCTCTTATTCTTATTCTTCACGCCTCCAGTAGCCTTCGGCCAAGCCTTGGCAGACTGAGATGTCGAAGTGAAGTACGCCTCACGCTTCTTGCCCTTCAGAAGCTCTGGCTCTGCCTCTTTCAGCATTGCCATCAACTCTCCAAGAGTCTTCTATTGGTTCATCATATTGTAATTCATGATGAACCCGCCTCAGCAGTCGGGCAGAGACTGTAAGATCAAATCTATGGAAGTCTCAGCCTGAAAGGTTATGCCCAACTGACCTCGCTATTCAATGTCAGCAATCATCTGTGACACATAGTGCTCGACAAATGTACCCTCTGACATGCGAGAGCGAAAGAGCTTCTTCTGTAATTCATACTTCTGAGATCTAAGATTAGATCTATGAAGGTCCTTCAATTTCAACATCATGTTGTAGGGATCCAATCCCTTGTTTTGACGACAAAGTTACGGAGTCATTTCGGTAAGAATGATGGACTGAGCAATTGAGTTGTCATCACTGTGAGTCTTCCAAAGCTCATGATCAACAACCCGCTCATATCCAGGCTCAGGCCCGAGAGGTCTGTCTATAACATATAGTAACTTCTCGGCTCCCAGGATAATCCTGAGATTCATCTCCCAATCTGGAAAATTGGCACCGTTAAAGACATTATCGCCCATGATGATGTCCCTAACGTTAATCTTTCTAGTCATCTTGATTGTAATAGTCTAACTATTCCATCAACGATATCGGGTATACTCAAATATAATGATTACCATAGTCCAACTATATAATCAACTACAAATGGAGTTATGGTACAGTCAAACTGTTCAAAGAAAACAATAAAATATTAGTCCAACTAATATAAATATATAACGACGAAAAATAAAGCGCGCATTTAGCAAGTATTAAACGAAATTGTAAATTTAATACTGTCCTCCCACTATTTTTCGGTAAGCCTCTAACCCTCCGTTGAGTACTTGGGAAACCCAATTTCCAAGTGGGTTAGGATCCCGTTAAATAACACACAACCTTGACTTTGGCCAACAAGCTGTATGAAACTTAACTAGGTAGATCTCTAAGATCAATTGGATCCCATCCAATTCATAGATCCGGTAGGTGGACCTCCAAGCCCAAGATATATATCCAATATATATTTCCTAACCATTTCCTCTGAATCAAATAAGCCTTGGGTTTAGATCAACAAGCTTAATGATTCCAGTTAAGCGTGACCCATTGACAGTGGGAAAGCTTCGTAATCCACGTCGATGTACATAAGTGACCTTGACTTTGTCCAACAAGTCATAACTGCCCAAGACATGCGATATATAACAAAGCCTTCATGGTTCAAACACATCTGCGATGGACAATGATCATGACTTTAGCCAACAAATCAAAGCCATTCTTGGATCTTGAGAAAAAACCACTCAATGGAAGGAAAACGCTTAACATTGAAGTGAGGATTTTTCGCGTAAATTGACATCCAATTTATTATCTTTGATTAGGTCTCATCATACACCCTTTAGCATGCATTCTAAAAGTATAATAAGGTGCGAATAAATTAATAATGATATGCGGATGGATATATAACAAATTGTTCATAGAATAAATCTCTCAATTTCTTTTCTCCCGCTAGCACTATTCAAACTTCTACCCAATTACATAATACATTAAAGAAACCTCATTTACATTGAGGGGAATTAGTGAGAAGAGAAATACAAAGAGTAAAGAGATAATAGGCTGAACACGCAGGTCCAATTTAATAAATTTCAAATTTATTACAACAATTTCCAAAATTACCCCCACCCTTCTAATATCAATCCAATATACATTATTCATACAAATACATCCAAGTATTCACACAAAGCATGTTATTCAATCAATCTATTAAATTAATTAATCTTTGAATTAATGACCATCCAATGTTCAAGCAATGATTTGATTTGCGCGTGTCCAACTCGTTTAAGAATAAATACTCAAAGTACGTATTCTTGAATTATATGGAACTATAATTTTAAATCCAATTTAATTTGTATTCAATACTAATTCGAATTTAATTCCAAATTAGATAATTATACTTATTTATGTGCCTTAAAGACTTGGATTCCAAATCCAATCCAATTAGATCTCAAAGGCCCAATTAGCATCAAATGCTAATTTAATTAAAGTCCAATGGGCTTTCAATTAATTTTTAAGGCACGGGCTTTGGTAATTATGGATCCAATCCAAGATGCCAATGCCCAATAAGAAATCACCCTTTTGCCAAAAATCAATTTAGGCCAAATTAAATTATTAAAGGCCCAAAAGTCATATTTGGACTTTATGGAAATGGTTTTAGGCCCAATTGGATCCAACCCAATTATCCAAAACTAAACTTGGCCCAACCAAGCCCATTAAGCCCAAATACAACAAATTAGCCCAATCAAATTTTAAAAACAAATTTATATTAACATAATATTCTAAATATCACATTAATTTTAATTAAAGTGTAATTAACACAATTAATTTATTAATCTAATATTTCTGAAATATTAATTAATCAAATTAATCATGTTTAATTATCCAATTAATGTCCAACACAATTGAAGCAAAATCAATCCATTAAACATGCTTAATCTCACGGCAATGGGCATAAATTAACACTCAATTTGATTTCAATCCAATTACATCAACATTCAATATTCATATTATGCCATAAACTCATCCAATGGTCTACTTAACAAAAAATCACCATGAGATTACAAGGGTTACATTCGGCCATTAGGTGAATTTTGGGGAAAATTAATCCAATCAAATTTTCTCAAATTCTAAGATGCACAAATCCAATTTATCATCATACAAAATCCCCAAATAAAATCTATAAACCCTAAACTCAAATCATGCTTAGATAAGGCTCTGATATCATTGTAAGTGTCCTAGATATGCCCAAGGTCTCTAACGCATGATATTATGTGTGAATGATCAAGTGAGTTTGCGGAAAAAACTTACATTGAACGTATATGATTCAAAACTTTCTTTGTATGTTCATGAAGCTCCAAGCTTTGTTGAATGAATCCAACCTAAGGGTGAGTTTCCCTATCACCTTAATCAACTCCAAATGTGCTAGCAAGCTTGAAATTTTTGCAACAAAAACTTCAAAGGGAGAGGAAGAGTTTCGGCCAAGCCTATGAGAGAAGAGAGAGTTTTCTGTTTTTGATATTTTATTTTCCAAAAACAATTACCAAAGTTGACTTTCCAAAAGGTGTATATGCTTTTCCAAAAAGCAAAATAAAAAACAAAGTGTGTTGGAGAAGTTTCAATAAAAGCTCCCAACTACTTCCATCAACTGTGTTGACAATTGATATAAGTTACTGGGCCCAACCACTTAAATTCAAAATTCAAGTGGGCTTGCTCAACACACTTCGGGCTCGGGTTTGTTTAATCCGATTAAGCGAATTTTCCATCGCGATGTAATTAAATCCAATTAAATTAAATAATAATGCCTAGCAAAATTATTACGAAAGTCGCTTACAAATTAATTCTAAATTAATTTGTTTGCCCGAATTAAAATCCAATTTTAATTCCGCATTGAAATCCGATTTCAATTAATATATCCAATATATTATTTAATCGATTCATTCCAAATTAATCGAGTTCTCTCTTCTATTCAAATTTTATCCCAGATAAATTCTTGCCGCAATTAATCATAGATTAATTTTCTCTCTCTCTTAATTAATCCCAGATTAATTCTATTCGAGTCAAATGTCATCGGTGAATCTTTGGGAAGCGACCCAAGAGATCCATGGATATGTTGGTAGTAAATCTGGTTGTCGGACTATCCGACACGTGCGTATCGCGTACCACGTTCTCAACGATTTACAAGACATGGTTGGCTTCTAGCAAAGCACCGTGCCTACCCAATTCTCCAGAAATATTCAACGAAGAATATATAATCTATATCAGGCATAGTATACTATGTATTGCGTATTACGATCCAATATCGGATGTCACATGCTAGGCCTGGGGCTGGAATTGTGTCTGCCCCTTACGAAGCATATATCGCATCACTAGTAACTAGACTCTGTAATCAGATAATCATGACCTAGTCATATTATCCCGATAGTTGCACCATATAAGAGCACTAGTTTTGTATCCCTGCATGATCATCTTCTCCATATGACTAAAGTGATACTTCCATCTTGACATAACATCCAATACACTACGATTCTTAGTAAACCCAGAAGAGGCGTACACAGAACCTGTTAAAGCCCCGGACGACCAAAACCAAAGCGTACTAATTGTCACAAGTATTAGTAATGTAAGTCTTAGGTTAAGACCACATACACCTACCCTGATTCGGATTCCTATAGACACATAGTCATACTATCAATGGGATTCTGAGGGGTCTATCCAGAGCGAAGCTGGTCCCGGTCCAACGGCTAACAGAAACTCCTATCACACTTGCATAAGTATCCTAAACTTAAATATATGAGAACTATGACGTTAAGCTTCCATAACCCACACAAGTGTAATACTAGTCTATTCCGTATTATCGATGTCCAGTCTCGATAATACTACGACTATGGATATTTAATGATTAAACCATTCGTGGATTAATATTGTCTCATATCTTATTAATCCGGAACTAATCATAAGGACTTTTATCATTTATATATATTCAAGTAATCCAATTACAAAATGATAAAATATCAATTTCCTTTGTCACATAGTTAATTTGTACAAAAACCATAATGTATTTTACAAATTATGATGCTATGGGTCATAATTGTCCAACATCTAAATGTGCACATGTTCTTTGTCCATCAATTCCAAACTGTATCCAGTTACATACTGGGGTGGGTTTTTCCCCCATGCCCCGAAAAACATAAAACTCATGTTATGAAACTCAAAACTGTGTAAAACATTTTCTGAAAAGCATTTCTTTTCACAAACATAACTTTACATGAAATAACTGTACTGGAAATCATCTAACACCCAACTGCGTACAAAAATATAAGTCTGAAACAAAATAACAGAATAAAAGTCAATTTAAATGAAGAGTATCCACTCACTGTTTGGAGTTCTACTAGCCCTTTTATCACTTCGCTGAAGAACTTATGTTTCCTACGATGATCTATCATCAGATAAACTAAATTAGAATTGAACTAAGAAATGCACTCGAAATTAGGCTAAGATTGCTTATTCAAGTAAGCATTTTCAATTTGAAGGTATTTTACAGATATCATGATGTATTATGAACATACGAGTTGATACGGGACTTATAGGGTAGCCCCTAACATGTACGGGTGAAGCTGAGATAGTGAGAAACTGAATTGGACAAAATTTTAACCTCGCGTGGTGACACAAGTTATTACATGTCGCGACGTGCGTCGTCCAGATGCATGCCCAAACTTTTACCGAGCGCGTCCCGCCGCGTGATCCTTTTGCATCATGATGCGACTTGCACTAGAAACGTTCCTATGATAATCCCCAGACCACGTCGCGATGCGGGCCTTTCTGCGTTGCGATGCAAGGCCAAATTCTGGGCTTTAAAACATTCCTTTATTCTTAATTTGTTCACTTCTTTGCCCCATACAATCAACAAAAGGATATAGCCTCAAAAACCAATCAAAACACCACCAATTATTCAAAATACAATCAACATCATTCTCAATGCTAGTTCATATCTATTCTTAATCTTAATTTCTAACTTAACAAATTGGGGGATTCTCTACAATCACCATTCTTCTTAGCACAACCATCAATCATTCATCATCACTTTCAAGTCAATCAATTACTATACTCATTAAAGCTCAAAACCTCAAAAGAAAACAATTTGGGTCAAATTGGTCTTACCTCTTCTTTGCTTGATTTTTTCCATCCTCCAAGTCTTTCATGGTTGCCCATGATCTTCCATGGTTCATCCTCTCTCATTTTCTCTATTTTCCTTCTTTTCTTCTTCTTCCTCTCATTTCTACGTTTTCCCTTCTCTTTCTTTTCTAAACTTTGTGAAATGGTAAATATTAATCCGTTTTTATACTTGGACTTGTTTGAAATTGGTAAAGGTAGAGAAAAGTTTGGAAATTACTAGAAACTTTGAGACTTTTCTAGAATGGCCCCCTAAGTACTATTCATCCAAATTTTTCTCTGCATTTTCGACTCATTTCTGGTTTGAGTTTAGAAACATATTCAAATCAAAAGTCATAGATCTCAGTCTCAGCTTTCCAACAATATAAAATTCATAAAAATCAGAGTTCGTATGAAAAAGTTACGGCCCAAATACCATTGCTGTCCTGAGTGGAACATCGTAACATCAATGTCAGATTCTCGAAGAATCTACCGATAGTCATCTCATGAAAACATGTATTTCCAGACATGGTTTACATTTTGTGACACTCGACTCACAATGTAACAGTAGTCGAAATCCCCGATCATTACAAATTATCCTCCTTTAAATAGGATTCGTCCTTGAATCCTCACTAAACTTAGGATCTTATCATAGGTCACTGGATAATGGGTTCCTTATGAACCTCGTTCTTTGTTGTAACTATTTATATCATCGTGGATTTTAGTTGGCTTGACTATGAAGATCTTACTCGGTTGATTATTTTCCAATTGACTAGTGAGTACATGAGATCATCCATCTTTCTTAATATCTAACTTATGCATCAAATCTTACGTCTTACTTGATAAAATACTACTTCAGAACTCATAGCTGCAATGAATATACTTTATGTTCTTTACCAAAAGATACCACCTCATTTTCATTTCCTGAATCTTTACTAGGTACCCTGGACTACCTTATTTTCGAACCTCTGGTTGTGTTTGACCTTCGTGTCCTCAGGGAAATCCTTTTCTTTGAATCTTTAGTTATATTAGATCAAGTTCTTCTTAACTACTACCTTTGACTCTGACTAAAAGTATTGACGTCTCCTTAGCTTAATACCTTAGATTCTCACTAGAGAAACTGACGACTCATGATTAGGTTTCCCATACTTTATTTTTGAAATCGATAAATTACAAGAGTTGTTTTTGTCATTATTAATATTGTTTGTATTCGATACACCTTTAGCTTAACTTGTCTAAACTAGATCTGAATATTCTTTCTCATATCTTAGCCGTTTAACTCTCTATATTCTATTGCCGAGTTCAAACTACTCATGAACTTCTCTTCAAGTTCCATTGTTTCTGCTTATACAAGAGGGTTTAAGGTGTCGTTTCTGAATAGTTTCCTATTGGTCCTCCTTATTTAGCTAAGGGCCAGGCTTACTTGTATACATTTTGGTGCTTGAACCGTATCCCTTGTTATTAGCATCTACGCTGATATTTTGACCTGCTAACGTTCATTTCCTTTTGTTCTTTGTTTTCATTTGTCGTTACTCAATTACTTGTAAATAATCTGTATCTTAAGAATTCACTTGCTATGCCTATTATAACTTTGCAATAACTTATTTCTTTGATTTCTTACTATGAGAAGAATCTACCAAACCACCATACCCGTGGCTAAAACCATCTCAAACCCATTGTGGTTTGGTCAACTTAGCTTAGGGCTGGGTACTTTATATGACTACCTGACCAAACTTACCTAGTTGTTATTCACTTGTCTTTACCTAATAGGTATTCTATCCTACCGTCATTGCACCTTAACAGCTTCACTCCTAAACTTTTTCCTTTGTATTTTTTCATCTTCTGTTTTATTCTACTCTATATACTGAAAACTTTCTTGGTCTATGTCTCTATCTTCTTATCTGAAGAATATCTTCTTTCTTTACATATCCACTATTTCATCAAACATTGGTTCCTTAGAATCTCAGTTATTACTTGACTACTACTTTATTCCTATATTGCTCCATCTTAACAACTTATTTCCTGTCTCTTTTACTTAGAACTGTCTCTTAATTTTTTTGCGTCCTTAAACTATTTCTGAAGGTCTTATGTTCTGGTCTTCCTCTACTATACTTTCACTTATTTCTGGGAATATCTTGAGGCAACCTTGAAGGTTCGTCTCAGCGAGTGTTGTCCAACAAAGGTTGGAAGGGTGGGGACTCGTTCAGAGGTCTTCTAATTATGGTAATCTAAATACACATACTGCTCACCTATGAGCCTAGAACTCTCGTGATTGTATATATCTGATATCTTTCCTTACACTATAGTACTATTGCTAAAGAAAATGCCTGGTTTGCCTTCTCCAACTTTACTTCTGACCATTCTAACTATCGTAAATACTACCTCTTCTGTGAAATCCTTATGGAGTCATGGTCTCTAAAAACTTTCTCGTGCTATCTCTGCACTCCTTCCTATTTAGTCTCTATTATTAAATCTTCCAAAGTCGTTACTTTCTCTTTATGAATACCGCTAACCTCTCTTTGCTATTCTTCTCTAAGAAACTTACTCTGCTATAAGGTTTCTTTCTTGTCTCAGATCCTTGAGCTCCTTACACCTTTATTTTTCAAGAAACTTCATCCACTTTGATTGCTTAAAACATCTCTACTAAGATTCTTGGTTCAGAGCTACTATTTTCCTAGTTTCTCCTTCTTAATACTATGAAATTCTTTTATAAGTTGTTTGCTAAATTCTACAGAATTGTTCTCTCTGGTCTCTTCATACTTATAAGTCTTTACTCATTTTAGGGTTCTTTAATTCAATGGTGGCTACCAGACTTAGCTTATCTTACTATAGCTTCATATTATTCTAGCTCATGTTTCTCTTCTATACTTCATTTGGACTTAACGATTTAGCTATCTAGCCATCTCATAACTCACCTAATCTATCAATTGCTCTCCTTTGCTGATTATTCTCTTTATTAAGCTATAAGTTGAGGAGTGAGCATATACATCCTATAGGAATCCGTGGATACACATCCTGTTTAACACTCAAGCTCGATGATGGTCTGGTTAAATATCTATATGCTTATTGGAATCGTAATTCCTAGAAGAAATGGTCGTTATTCGTTCTGCAGGAACCTAGCCAGCTACTCCATGCCTTGAGGTCACGCAACTATCATAAATTCTCTTACACCACTATCTACTCGTTATGTTATCTTCGTGCCCGAATGCCCTGAATTTCCTTGTTGCATCTCATGTTCCTCTTACAATTTGAATCTCCTATTTCTTTGCTCTGCACCTTACTATCGAGGCTCACGATGGTATGTTCTCCTAACTACTTCTTACCACTTCCTAAATATCTTCAACCTCTATAAATTTCTACTGACTTGGGCTTATCTGTGAGTTCTACGGCATTTGGTCTATCTTGTCGATTCCTACTAGCCTTATAGGCCTCGTGCGGACTTGTCTTAATCTTTGGGCTACCCTGGGTTCTCTTCTTTATATCCTTGAAACTTCCTTGATTCTTCTTCTAGGTGGTCTGTGTTGGGTTCTAATGAACAAACCAAGATCATATTAAGCATGAAAGATGTGTAAATACGCAAAGAAGTAGTGTAAATACTTACATTGAACGGATTGGATGTAAGTGTAGAGTTCAAAACTTTCCTCTTTTGAAGTTACTGTAAGGTCCTCCAAAGTTGTTTGTTGCAGCTCCAAGCTTGAAGTTTGAGATTCCAAACTCTCGGTAATGTTTCCCTATCACCATTGTATGATCCTTTGAGTGCTAGCTCTATGAAAATTTTGCAACAAAATCTTCCTATTGCCCTTTCTAGTTCTCGACAAAATATAGAAGAATAGAGAGAGGGAGAGTCACGATTTTTTGGCAAAAATAAGAGAGTGAGTGAAGTGTTGAATTGTGATTGATTTCCAAAAAATCAAAAGACATATACAAAATCAACAAAGTTGGTAAAAGTCTATCACAAATCAAGCTAAAGTGTTTTACAAGCCATCAACTACTCATCACTAACTTCCATCACCAAAAAGGCAAATGATTGACTAGTGATGTGACATGATGTGACTTGTGGGCCCCACTTGAATTCAAAATTCGAGTGGGCCCGCAAACACATTTCGGGCTCGGGTTCGTTAATTACGAATTAACGAATTTTCTATTGCGACGTAATTAAATGAAATTTAATTAAATAATTATGCCTAGCAAAATTACTATAAAGTCGCTCGCGAATTAATTCTAAATTAATTTGTTTGCCCGAATTAAAATCCAATTTCAATTCTGTTATGAAATCTAATTTCATTTAATATATCGAATAGATTATTTTATCGATTAATTCCGAATTAATCGTTCTCTCTCTTCAAATGGAATTTTATCCCAGATAAAATATTGTCGTAATTAATCCTAGATTAATTTTCTCTCTCTTCTAATTAATCCCAGATTAATTATGTTCGAGTCATACATCATCGATGAATCTTCGAGAAGCGACCCATGAGATCCCTGGATATATTGCCAGTAAATCCGGTCGTCGGACCATCCGAAAACATGTGTACCCGGTACCACGTTCTTACCGATTTACAAGACATGGTTGGCTTATAGAAAAGCGCGGTGCCTACCCAATTCTCCAGATATATTCTTTATGGAATATATAATCTATAACAGACGTAGTATACATAGTATTGCATATTTCGATCCAGTATCAGATGTCACATGCAACGCCTGGGATTGGAATAGTGTCTGCCCCGTACGAAGCATATATTAGATTACAAGCAACTCGTCTCTATAATCGGATAATCATGACCTTGTCATATTATCCCAATAGTTGCAACATAATAGAGAACCAGTTTTGTATCCCTGCGTGATCCTCATCTCCATATGACTGAAGTGATACTTCTATCTTGACATCACACCCAATACATTACGATTCTCAATAAACCCAGAAGAGGCGTACACAGAATCTGTTAAAGTCCCGGATGACCAAAACCAAAGCGTTAATTTGTACCAAAGCGTTTTTCTTACGGTCTCCTATATCTATGTTGGTAGGGACTGTTTTATATCTCGTTGGTTATTTTCTTTATGTCTCAATGGGTTTCTATATCCTAATTCTGGTACTCTATGCCCTGATAGAGTCTATTGCTCATGTAGGGTATGTTTGAGATAGGCTCGGTCAGAACAGCTTCCTTAACTGGTATCACTAAGTGGTCGTAAACTAGGTAACTTATGGTCTAGTCCTCATCAAATCGCTTGGGGTAATGTAGCTAGTTGTTTTTGTTTATAACCTTTATTTATCTGTGTGAGGACCTGGGTCTGGGATTGGGGATCCAGTGTTCTCTTTGTCCTCTTTTGAATCTCAGTCTATTAGAATTCTCTACGACTATTCTTGATTTCTTACTTCTCCAGCCTTATGGTTATCCTTGGTTATTAGGGAACTTGCTATCTATATGAGATGCTTAAGAACTATTGAACATACTTGAAAGAATTTTATGAGGAGGAATGAATATTACTTTGGAGGAAAATAACTTTATTTAGATCTACTCGGTATTTAATTCTTATTCAAACTTACTAAATTCTTCATTACTATCCCAAGTTCTAGTGTCTTCCATATGATCTCATTCTATACTTCTATCTGTTTATTGTCTCTGGTCACTTAGATCGTCTATTCCTTACTTTTTCTTTCCTTGCTTTTCTTTCTGACTTTCTCTCTCTCTTTTTCCTACTTCCTTAGGTAATTATCCATAGAAATTTATTATTGTATTCTATTTCCTTACCTTTCCGTCTTCGACTGCTTTAACATCCACGCATCTTTTTTTTCTTATAACTTATTTTCCCACTCCCTCGGGTACTTTTATTAAAATCTTACTGTCTGGTTTCCTAGCTTGTTTGTACTTCTGATAATGGGTCAGAATAACAATGAGGGAGTTCTCAACTTAGATCTAGAGTGTCATTGTAAAGAATACTATTAGTCTGAGAAGGCTTACTAACATGCCTATAGAACTTTAAGGACGAACTCGAGGATCGGATACTGGAGAGGTAGTGCCATGCATACAAGTATCCCGGACATACTATGTATATAAGACCCCAGCACTCTGCCCATTGCAGTCTCTGACTCCCTAGAGCATGCTCTGATACCATCTTTGTAACATCCCCGATCTGAAAGATGTTACCGACAGGGGATAGACCGTACTAACCCCATAAGCCACTGACTTTCTAACCATAAATAGACACTAATATTCTTTTCTTTAATTTATTTTAATATATGTGGGACTGTAGCCCAAACTCAAAATCATTAAATACTCAACATCCGAGAATACCTGCAAGAACAGAAAACTGGGAATGAGGGGTTAGACCGTCATTCGATCTAAGTGAGTGGACAGAAAACTAAAATACTGATGTAAAATTATTTGGTTCTAAAACCAAAGTTTCAAAAATAACTTATATGAAAACTCTTTTTCTGAAAATTTTGCTTGAAATCTCTTTTTAAAACTTCACTTTCTGAAATCTGCTTTCTAAATCCGCTTCTAAAATCTGGTTTTTGAAAACTATATTCTGGAAATATGGAAACTCTTTATCTAAAAATATGATATCTGATACTGATCTGTATCTGAAAAAACTTGACGTATGAGGGTGTTACGTATCGCCATCCCCCTATACGCCTATCTGGAGCCAGGAATGCAAAACCATGACTTTCGGGCGTTATGTATCACCGTCCCCCAAAGAATGCCACTCCTGTCCTTGAAACTGGTGGTCTTGGGGTGTTACGTATCTCTGTCCCCCAAGCCATTGAACTAGAGCCGGTAGTGCTGATCCATGCTACTACCTGACACTGAAATTAGGGTCTAGGGGCGTTATGTATCGCCGTCCTCCTAGCCTAGAACTAGGATCTGGGGGTGTTACATATCGCTGTCCCCCCAGTCCTCTACATGTGCACATATTCTCTGTCCGTCAATTCCAAACTGTATCCAATTACATACTAGGGTGGGTTTTTCCCCCATGCCTCGAAAAACATAAAACTCATATTTTGAATCTTAAAACTGTATAAAACATTTTCTGAAAAGCATTTCTTTTCACAAACATAACTTTGCATGAAATAACTAAGATTGCTTATTCAAGTATTCATTTTCACTTTGAAGGTATTTTACAGATATCGTGATGTATTATAAACATACGAGCTGATACGGGACTTATAGGGTAGCACCTAACATGTACGAGTGAAGCTAAGATGGTGAGAAACTGAATTGGATAAAATTTTGACCTCGCGTCGTGACACAAGTCATTGCACGTCGCGACATGCGTCATCCAGAAGCATGTCTGAACTTTTTCCGAGCGAGTCGAGACGCACGATCCTTTTACATCGTGACGGGACTTGCACCAAAAACGTTCCTATGACAATCCCTAGATCACGTCGCGACGCGGGCCTTTCTGCATTGTGATACAAGGCCAAATTCTGGGCTTTAAAACATTCATTTATTCTTAATTTGCTCACTTTTTCCCCCCGTACAATCCATACAAGGATATAGCCTAAAAAACCAATCAAAACACCACCAATCATTCAAAATACAATCAACATCATTCTAAATGCTAGTTCATATCTATTCTTAATCTTAATTTCTTACTTAACAAATTGGGTATTATCTACAATCACCATTCTTCTTAGCACAACCATCAATAATTCATCATCACTTTCAAGTGAATCAATTTTTACACTTATCAAAGCTCAAAAACTCAAAAGAAAATAATTTGGGTCAAATTGGTCTTACCTCTTATTTGCTTGATTTTTTCCATCCTCCAAGTCTTTCATGGTTCATCCTCTCTCATTTTCTCTTTTTTCCTTATATTCTTATCTTCTTCTTCCCCTCCCTTCTACGTTTTCCCTTCTCTTTCTTTTCTAAACTTTGTGAAATGGTAAATATTAATCCCTTTATATACTTGGACTTGTTTAAAATTGGTAAAGGTAGAGAAAAGTGTGGAAATTGGTGGAAACATTGAGACTTTTCTATAATGGCCCCCAAGTACTATTTATCAGAATTTTGCTCTACATTTTTGACTCGTTTCTGGTTAGTGTTTAGAAAAATGTTCAATATGAAAGTCGTGGATCTCGGTCTCAGCTTTACAACGATATAAAATTCATAAAATCAGAGTTCGTATGAAAAATTTACGGCCTAAATACCATGGGCTGTCTGGAGTGGAACATCGTAACATCAATGTCGGATTCTGGAAGAATCTACCGATAGTCATCTCATGAAAACATGTATTTCCAGACATGGTTTTCATTTTGTGATACTGGACTCACAGTGTAATAGTAGTCGAAATCCTCGGTCGTTACAGTGCCCTTAGAATTTTGGTAAGACCTCATAGTAACAACTCGTTAATTTCAAGTGAAGTGTAATATATTTGGATGCTTCTAGTAGATTCGTAAAATTATGTATAGATATGTATTAAGTTAATTGAGCTTGAATACATTAAATTTGTATAGTTGGTAGAATCTGAGTGAAATCGGAATGAATTAGATCGATCCGGTAGGTTATGCGAGTTTCCAGTAGATTCTGATTTTGTGTATTTCGATGCCAATGTGAACGTATTGATAGATATGTGTTATTTTTGATGATATGATGATGTTTAGATGGTTTCAGAATATTCTGGAAGGTTCAGGATCATTCCGTAGCATTTTCAGAATTATTTTCAAAAGATTTTTCGAAAATATTTGGGAATTTATACTAATGATATAAGCTAGAATGGTATACTATGATGTATTAGGGGTATTAGAATGGTCTTGATGTAGGTATTATCTATCATATCTCCGATAGTAAGTGGGCAATTCCTACATAAGTTGTGCCTAAAAGGTCTGAAATAATTATCGTAAAGAATGATAAATGAGAATCAATTCCAACTCGAATCCCATCTAGTCGACTTATGTGCATTTATTATAGAAAACTAAATGATGCCACTAGAACAGATCATTTTCCTTTACCATTTATTTACCAAATTGTAGAAAGAGTGGCAGAACATCCCTATTATTGCTTTCTTGATGGTTACTCAGGTTATTATCAAATTCTAATTGTTGTTGGAATTTTCTAAGCATCCCAAGATCATTTCAAGCATTGAAAATAAGTGCGAATACAACGAGGGAGTTGCAGAATACTCACATCGATCGGTTGAGCGACGCGAAGACGAACAAAAATGTGATTTTCTGCCTCCTTACTGCTCACAGTAGTGAGCTGCATGCAGTCCCCATTTTCGGTCATTTGGATCATCTTCGTCAAGCTCCAAGCTTCGTCAAATGATTCCAAGCTCATAGGTGGACTTCCCTATCACCTACGCATGACTTCGTAGTGTGCTAGCACTCCCGATTTTACCATAAAATCACAGCTTTTGCTTCCCATTTTTCTTCCTTGGCTCTTGGCAGTGGGCTGCCAAACCAGAAGAAAAACAGCCCCTAAAGGGCGTGTGAGAGATGAAAGAAATTGGCTCCAATTCGTGAGCAAAGAGAGAGAATGAGTGAAGTGATTTTTGTATTTGATTTTGTGTATCTAATACACAATTTTTCATTACCAAAAAATCAAATAATTGATTTATCAAATACAAAAAGTCAAGGCAATTAATTCCAACCACTTCCATCAACTATTCACATCACTCATGTCAATCAAGTGACAGGTTGTCACATCACTCAAATTGACTAATGATTTGACGCTTGATGCGACTAGCGATTTGACGCTTGATTTGACTTGCGTGCCGCACTCGAATTCGAAATGCGAATGCGCTCGCAAATAATCCCGAGCTCGGGTTCGCTAATTCCAAATTAATAAATTTTCCGTTGCGACGTAATTAAATCTAATTTAATTAAATAATCATGCCTAGCATAATTACTATTCACATTGCTAACGAATTAATTCTAAATTAACTCGTTCGCCCGAATTAAAATCTAATTGTAATTCCGCGTCGAAATTCAATTTCGTTTAATATATCGAATATATTAATTTTATCGATTAATTCCAAATTAATCGTTATCTCTCTTTTAATGATATTTTATCTTAGATAAAATATCTCCGTAATTAATCCCAGATTAATTTTCTCTCTCATCTGATTAATCCCAGATTAATAAAAGTGCGAGTCATATGTCATCGGTGAATCTTCGGGAAGCGACCCATGAGATCCCCGAATATGTTGGTAGTAAATTCGGTCGTCGGACTATCCGAACACGTAAGTATCTCGTACTACATTTATACCGATTTACAAGACAAGGTTGGCTTCTAGCAAAACGCCATGCCTTCCCAATTCTCCAGAAATATCCTTACAGGAATATAAGGATCTATATCAGGCGTAGTATACGTAGTATTGCATATTTCGATCCAGTATCAGATGATCATGTGCTAGGTCTAGGGCTGGAATTGTGTTTGCCCCGTACGAAGCACATGTCGGATGTCTGGTAACTAGTCTCTATAATCGGATATACATGTGACGGAGGGATTATACGTATGCAATGACCTCGACCTGTATGATTCAGCGAGATTATCCGTGATCGTCATAATCTACGGGTGGATAGATTATGCACATGAAATTGGATTTCGTGACGGATATACCTGAATCTAGAGAGTCTCAATAATGAAACATACTCGTAGAGCACTAGAGCAACATTTATGAATAATGATGATTATTTATAAATCGTTTAATCGTTAAACGAAAAATACATGCGAACGGGCCGAACCGTCATTTCCTAATTAATGTGTATTTGTATTTAATATATGATATTATTAAATACACATTAATAAATAGTCAAATAAAGGTATTTGACATATATCATCAATATATGTATTTGAGATATTTAAAGTAAATATAATACATATATTTGATATATTTATATTTAATTAATTATTTAATTATTTAATTGTTAAATGATTAATATAATTAAAATATAAATATATCACCAAATGATAAAGTTAGGAAATGATTATAAGTGTTTAATGTTGACTTCTTTGATATTTGTTTAAAATGTTTAAAATTGAAATATCATTCTTCTTTATTTTTTCTTCAAAATTTCGGCCATGGCCTTAAAATATAAGAGTTATATTTTTTGGTTGCCTTTGTTGACTTAATTAAATATCTAATAAAGTGTTATTAGGATATTTATGCAAGTTGATCAAAGATAAAGGTGAAATGAAATTGAAATTAATATAACTTGTATTTGTCTTTGCAATTTCGGCCAAGGCTATTTTACAACAAGTATATATTGTTTTCATTTCACTTTCATTTGATAACCTAATACACTTTAAAGAAAAACTCCATTAATGGAAGCAAAGGAAGCTTGTGAGAAAGAAAGAAGAAATCAAAGAAAGCTTGGATTTTAGTGAGTTTTTCCAACTTGCTATTAGAAAGGAAAATGTTCCTTAGGATCTAGGCTTTAACATATGATGTTCTTAGGTTATTTATTTCTTTATTCCTTGTGTTTTTTTTGATGGAAGTTTTGATGGAAGTGTTGAGCATGTATGATGAAGGAAGGTTGTGACTATTGTAGTTATAAGCTTTCTTTTGAGGTTTTGGAAACCATGTTGCTAATATAGAGTTGTTGACCCACTCTTAGATGACCTAGATTTGATCTTGAGTGGTTTCATTGTGTTGAGACTTTGATTGGATGGAAGAAAGATGATTAAAGTAATTGATTTAACCAATTTGGTCTAATTTGTCCAATTTGAAGAAATTGAAAAATTAGGGTTCATGACCAATTCCAAATTTGGGGCTTTTCATATATGTTGTGTATTTGGATGTGTATATGATGCATATAAAGTTTCATGTTCATTGGATTACATCTTGATGTGTTTTGATGCATGAAATGACAAAATGCACACTTTGGCACCAAATACACATCAAGACACATCAAGATGTAAAGTCATGCATCAAAAGAAAGTCATGCTTATATGAAATATTCAATTTCATTTCACTTTACATTTGGTCAACTTGCATAAATATCCAAATAACACTTTATTAGATATTTAATTAAGTCAACAAATGCAACTAAGAAAAATATAACTCTTATATTTAAGTGTTATGGCCGAATTTAATGAAAAATAAAGGAAAAAGATATTTTCATTTTTCAAACATTTTTGAACAAATATCTTAAGAAGTCAAAATCAATTTGACAACCATTTCCTTTAATGTATAAGTCAACAATTGCAACTTATAATCATTTCCTAACTTTATCATTTGGTGATATATTTATATTTTAATTATATTAATCATTTAACAATTAAATAATTAAATAATTAATTAAATACAAATATATCAAATATATGTATTATATTTACTTTAAATATCTCAAATATATATATTGATGATATATGTCAAATACCTTTATTTGACTATTTATTAATGTGTATTTAATAATATCATATATTAAATACAAATACACATTAATTAGGAAATGACGGTTCGGCCCGTTCGCATGTATTTTTCGTTTAACGATTAAACTATTTATAAATAATCATCATTATTCATAAATGTTGCTCTAGTGCTCTACGAGTATGTTTCATTATTGAGACTCTCTAGATTCAGGTATATCCGTCATGAAATCCAATTTCATGTCCATAATCTATCCACTCGTAGATTATGACGATCACGGATAAACTAGCTGAATCATACAGGTCGAGGTCATTGCATACGTATAATCCCTCCGTCACAGGTATCCAGATAATCCCAGAGACATAGATGTGAACGTCAAATCTCTATAGGTATTATCTCGTCGACGTATCTATTAGCAATCTCTAAATAACACTCGGAACTTACTTCCGATGTATACTGTGGCCACAGATTTAACAGACTGCTAAATATATATGGACTACCTATGCTCTGTACACAGAACTGACGGATCCTATCTTGACACACACAGGATATCCTGAGGATCGATCCACACCCAACGAACAGGCGGAGGTCTGATCTAAATAGATCGGTGACATGACTGCCATCTAAGTGTGGAGGATGTCTCATACATCCACAGTGGTGTCTCAAGTCGAAGGACCATTATGCTACTCAACCCGAGAAGATTCTTATTGACGTTGGTGTACCATCCATTAAGAATCTTCGGTGAGCCGTTCAGTGTTTATCCACTATAAACACCTACACGTCTATACGAGTCTCCATAGACTCATGGTTCATTGGGATAAACCATCGGACCAAGTCTCGATATACGACATGTACTGGTCTCAACGGATTTGACTAACCGACCCGTGTTAGCAAATCTTGACCAGGAACTATGTTTGATAATATTCATATAGCAGTGACACTTCCCAATGTCAATTACAAACTAACTTTGTAACTGTGTACTGCATTATATATTATCGGGCCTTTGTCTAATATATAGATATCACTAAACCACATTTAGTTTCAATCTAATCGTAATCAGATCGAATACGTATATAAGAACAAGAGGTGCAACCATAAACAAGTAATATTATGGAATAAGGGGATGTTCGTATTCATGAATCAGACATAAATACGGTCCGGATTGGCGCTCTGAGCACCAACCCCAACAATTTCTCCCACTTGCTCTAGTGCCAATCCACGGTATCATATACACGTCTCAATATGCATCGTATGCACATGGTCCTCAAAAGCTCACCCAGTACTTAAGAGGTAGGCAACAAAAACAAGTCCGCTATGACATATTGAGTTTGTCAAACAAACTCCATCGTTTCCCTTAGTCAGCATCATTCATATTTTGTAGAATCTAGATTATATATTAATATGACTCTGATGCTACATCAGTATTGTGCTACAGCTACTGAGTTGTCTAAGTATTTAAGGATCAAATCCAAAATACTATGAAGACAACCGCAAGCACAATCACAATTCAAAAAACTTCTAATTTAAAAGGTCATTATGCAACTTCATAAGTCAATACTTCAAAAGTTGCATTTGATTCCACTAAATAGTAGAATCCTTCGTGACACTCCCACTACATCTTTTGTGACTCTTTAAGACGTAGACTGTCTAACGTCATAATTAGTCTCAAAACTAATATGACCCTAATGGTTGCAGACTGTATTCTCCGTGAATTAGAAACTCATTCTTAATATCTCAAAGATCACAAAGAACGTGTTTCAAGATCCATTATATGGTCTATAAGATGTCAAAATAACTCGTAACAATTACGATTAAATCGACATCGATAATCGCATATAATAAAGTATTTATTATGTTATCATCAAATGATACATAAGATTGATTAGACATTCTAATCAATATTTCTTTGGAAAAAGGAATCATCATTTACGAAAGATGAATACTTTATATAAGACATACTATAACTGTCGAACAGTTATACTAACTGTCATACAGATAGCCTTGTTATGTCATTCATTAGATCATATCTATTGTACGACTAATAGGAGTATCTCACAAGTCTCTTGGTTTTATATCTTATATAAAACTTTATATCATATATAACAGAGACTACTCCCACTTTTATCACGGAGCAAAGAAGACTTAGGTAAATCTTTACCTTACAAACATCTCATTATTACTATAATAATGATAATGTCGTTAAGATATATAACACTAGAAAGTAATATGTACGCTCCCACTAACCCTTTTATCACATATGTATTCTATATACTTTGACAAGATCAGACAATCTGACGATATCAAAAATAGAGAACACATATTTCTGGAAGACTTATCCGAGTCTACAATAGGCTCTATAAGCTAGCACACTAAACTGCAATTTCAGCAGAACACAAACTCTAGGGCCATTCCAGAATGTACTCTTCAAACAAGGAAATCACAAATGATCTCTTATTCGAATAAGTCATCCAAAAACGCCACTTTGCATTCTTTAGCTAAAATATACAGTTTATTATCAACATTAACCAATATATCTTTAATTGTTCATTTAGTGTGACTTAGAGATAAGTTTTCTCAGAATCTACAATAGATTGCTGAGTATAACTTTTCTCACTGTCATACTGTAAAGGTCAAACCTTTAATAATCTCACAATGCTTTCGCTGCGCAAACAATTAGCACATATCATGAACTAATTCATAATGAAAGCTTAATAAAGTTCAAAACTTGATCGTAGTAAGCTATGAACAATCTTAGATCTAAGGTTCAATGGTGAACTTCCAGAATTGATATCAAATATCGCTTCCATTACAAGTTATAGGATAATTTTTCTTCAATAAGAAAACAACGGAACCATTAAGTATCAAATACTCGTGAATGATTCTGTTATCCTATTAGACTTGTACGGAAGATGTATAAGGGTTGTTTCATTTTATTAATTACGTAGTTCCATTTATAATTTATCATTCTCACATTTGACTTCAATAAGTCAAGTCTTTTCTACAATAGTTAACATCTGATGTTACACACCAAGTAATAAAACGATTTTATTACTTAGAATCGTAGGAAAGATATTCTATTAAATAGAATACAATATTCTTTTAAACAGAATAAACGATAAACTTTTACTTATACCTCTTAGGTGTAAGTAATTTCCATTATATAACTATTATATAAAAGAAACATTCAAATCTTAAACTTTTCAAGATTCGGATTTTCTACCTATACATATCATATATGTAACTGTAGAAATTAATGGAACATTAATTAAAGAGATGAATTAGTGTTAATGGAGCATAACCCCAAAAGTATTGAAACTAATTCGGTAACATTCAATATCAGACGAATCAAATCATATAAGATTCGATTGCTCCCACTACTCAATTCCATCAAGATGGAATCATAGAAGAATAATATTGAATATGAATCATATTCACTAAATAACCTTAGAACTAATTGATTTAAATTCATACGTTTGATCGTATCAAAGATCTTTGAACAGTTCAAAGACATATTATGAATTTTGAGGATAGAATTCTCTAAAACCTTTAGATTGAATATATTTGAACAAGTAAAAAATGTTCATTCTACGTTTCATCAGAACGGATTGAAAGTACTTGATACTTTCAAGACTTTCAATATGTGTTCCTTCAGAAACACATAACTAAGTTGTGACAATTCATCAACTAAGTTACGAAGTATAGAAAACTACCTTAAGCAATTATTATTCATTAAACTACATACATCCAATGTATCAGTTAAATAAATCTGGTGGTCCAATGACAATCATTTGTTAAACGAGATCTTAATCACTTTCCTGAATACAATATTCATTAAATGGATAAGGATATGTGGTGTGATCTAGTATCAAACCATCCTTCACCATACGGAATAAGCATCCAATGCTTAAGTGATTAAACCCATAAAGCACCGTTCTAAATTAATACTTTACCGAATAATTTCTCTTTATGTTTATCTCTACGTCAATGACACTACTAGTTATTATAAAATATGTAACAATTATTTATAAAGAACAAGTGACTATCCAATAGTCGCAAGTTCCGATATCAAATATCAAAACAATCGTTAACCAATATTTCAAATAACTAGACGGGAAATCTGGTATCCAATACCTATAGTTGTAGTATTGTGAAAATCGATATTTTCTATACACAAATATACGCATCTCCTTTCTTTAGGTTTACTATTTACATTCAACTATTCACAACAATTGTAAATAACTGATTAGCAAATTGTGTCAGACACATTACCTCTAAAGGTAATTAAAGCTTAGAAACGTCATTACTAGATAAACAAATACCTAATATGGCTTTCTAAATGCCAGTCAAGAATCTCGAGACATGAACTAATTCAAGTCAATTCTTACTGCATAAGAAACTATTGTCTCTAAAGTATTATATCCTAAAGGGGATATCTATCTAGATTATCTATCATGACTTAGAAACTAAGTCATTAACCATCTTTATTTTTGAAGAAAATCGGAACAATAGTTCCCGATGGTTTAGACTAATCTAATAATATCATAGTCTAGTAGTATCTAGAACCTATTCTAGAATAACTGCAATCAAGAGTCAAGTCAGATAACATATCAAAATATGTGTGCAGTAAATAAAAGTTTAATTCTATATAAACAATAGAATAAGGAAACAAACAAGCGGCAATTTCCATAATAACATACACTGCCTAAGTTGTGGAATATTTTAAACTTAGCAGTGCCTCCCACTATTTTTATGTAATGCTGTAATCCCCAACGGAAAGACGAGAATTCAATAATTAAATCGAATTCCATAATGGGAAGAGGACCCCATGAATATATTTCGACTCACAGCAGAGGCACGGTCTCGCCGACGTATATTCACAGGTAGACAACTAATTGTCAATCACTTACTAGTGACTCCAAGATTCCGGTCCTGGCCGTTTCTCGTTGTCGCTGCGAAGGCAGGCCCACAAGGAGACGTACCAAGGTTAAACTCGTCAATGATAAACTCAAGTTACTTGCGTAACCCTGACAGCTAGGGCACGTTCAGGATTCCGCTTTCGCTTGAATTTATCTAGTATCTAATATACATTCGGCATAAATAAATTTCTATCAGCTACACCCTCACAGCAGAGGCACGGTCTCGGATGTAGTCAACGAAAAGATATTTATAAACCGTATTGACAAGAAGGACCAAGAAACAAGTATTCCAAATACTAGTTACTTTAAAACCTTATTAAGCGGGGATATTCCATTAAGTGTCATACACCCTAAATCTAATCAAATTAGATTATATCATGCATGTATAAAGTCAAGAAAACATGATTAAACATTGAATAAAATAAGCTAATCATTTATGGAGGCCTAGAATCAGACTCGCTCTTATACCATTTTGTATGGGTTTTTAGGGGCTAAATCCGGTAACGCAGCGGAAGCGGTGGAAAATCATATTTTCCGATTTCAAAAATTTTTCTCGGATTAATTAAATAAACATATTTATTTAATATTCCAATAATCAAATAATGAAATAAAATTCAATAAATCATATTTAAGTGAATTTACCAAATTACCCTTACTTTGGTATTTTGTCCATTTTAGTCCGAAATTGATCTAATCAATTTTGAATGATTCTAAATCATTTCTAAGATGAACTTAGCATGTTCAAAACATCAAAACACCAAAAGCACCAAAATCCTCAAATTCTAACTCCTTGGCCGAATGCACCACTTTGGTGCCAAAGTGTGCACTTTGTCATTTCATGCATCAAAACACATCAAGATGTAATCCAATGAACATGAAACTTTATATGAATCAAATAATCATCCAAATACACAACATATATGAAAATCTCCAAATTTGGAATTGGTCATGAACCCTAATTTTTCAATTTCATCAAATTGGACAAATTAGACCAAATTGGTTAAATCCAATACTTCAATCATGTTTCTTCCATCCAATCAAAGTCTCAACACAATGAAACAACTCAAGATCAAATCTAGGTCATCTAAGAGTGGGTCAACAACTCTAGATTAGCAACAAGGTTTCCAAAACCATAAAAGAATACTTATAACTACACTAGTCACAAGCTTTCTCCATTATACATGCTCAACACTTTCACATTCACCAAAATTTTATCCATCAAAAACACAAAGAATAAAGAATATAAAAACTCAAGAACATCCAAGATGTTTCCCACAACAAGAGGAACAAATTACTCTCTAATGGAAGGTTGGAAATACTTACTATTTTCCAAGCTTTTCTTGATTTTTCTTTCTTTTCTCTCTAGCATCTTCTTTGCCTTCCTTTAACGGAGTTTTTGGTTAAATTGTATTAGGTTAACAATAAAATGAAATGAAAACAATATATACTTGACAACAATTGCCTTGGCCGAAATTACCTAGCCAAATACGAGTTTTTGCAATTTCAATTTCATTTCACTTTACATTTGGTCAACTTGCATAAATATCCAAATAACACTTATTAGATATTTAATTAAGTCAACAAATGCAACTAAAAAATATAACTTTTATATTTAAGTGTTATGGCCGAATTTAATGAAAAATAAAGGAAAAAGATATTTTCATTTTTCAAACATTTTTGAACAAATATCTTAAGAAGTCAAAATCAATTTGACAACCATTTCCTTTAATGTATAAGTCAACAATTGCAACTTATAATCATTTCCTAACTTTATCATTTGGTGATATATTTATATTTTAATTATATTAATCATTTAACAATTAAATAATTAAATAATTAATTAAATACAATATATCAAATATATGTATTATATTTACTTTAAATATCTCAAATACATATATTGATGATATATGTCAAATACCTTTATTTGACTATTTATTAATGTGTATTTAATAATATCATATATTACATACAAATACACATTAATTAGGAAATGACGGTTCGGCCCGTTCGCATGTATTTTTCGTTTAACGATTAAACGATTTATAAATAATCATCATTATTCATAAATGTTGCTCTAGTGCTCTACGAGTATGTTTCATTATTGAGACTCTTTAGATTCAGGTATATCCGTCACGAAATCCAATTTCATGTCCATAATCTATCCACCCACCCGTAGATTATGACGATCACGGATAAACTAGCTGAATCATACAGGTCGAGGTCATTGCATACGTATAATCCCTCCGTCACAGGTATCCAGATAATCCCAGAGATATAGATGTGAACGTCAAATCTCTATAGGTATTATCTCGTCGACGTATCTATTAGCAATCTCTAAATAACACTCGGAACTTACTTCCGATGTATACTGTGGCCACAGATTTAACAGACTGCTAAATATATATGGACTACCTATGCTCTGTACACAGAACTGACAGATCCTATCTTGACACACACAGGATATCCTGAGGATCGATCCACACCCAACGAACAGGCGGAGGTATGATCTAAATAGATCGGTGACGTGACTGCCATCTAAGTGTGGAGGATGTCTCATACATCCACAGTGGTGTCTCAAGTCGAAGGACCATTATGCTACTCAACCCGAGAAGATTCTTATTGACGTTGGTGTACCATCCATTAAGAATCTTCGGTGAGCCGTTCAGTGTTTATCCACTATAAACACCTACACGTCTATACGAGTCTCCATAGACTCATGGTTCATTGGGATAAACCATCGGACCAAGTCTCGATATACGACATGTACTGGTCTCAACGGATTTGACTAACCGACCCGTGTTAGCAAATCTTGACCAGGAACTATGTTTGATAATATTCATATAGCAGTGACACTTCCCAATGTCAATTACAAACTAACTTTGTAACTGTGTACTGCATTATATATTATCGGGCCTTTGTCTAATATATACATATCACTAGACCACATTTAGTTTCAATCTAATCGTAATCAGATCGAATACGTATATAAGAACAAGAGGTACAACCATAAACAAGTAATATTATGGAATAAGGGGATGTTCGTATTCATGAATCAGACATAAATACGGTCCGGATTGGCGCTCTGAGCACCAACCCCAACAGTTTGGATACGGACGTAAATAATAGAAGTTAATGAACATAGGTGTTTATTCACAGGGAAAGACTTAATCAAGTAATATGGAAATAAATGGATATGCGATTTCAAGTTAAACCTGGATTGTTATATTTGCATGGTTACTTACTAAGTCAATGTGACTCACACCTTTTCAGTTGCAATTTTGCAGGATAGTAGCTGTAGAGCGGTGAAGACTTTGAAGACAGTGGATTGCCCCATTTGAAGTCAATGGTGTCCTGGGTCGATTGTGGGCCCTCACGGCCCTTTGTACAGTTTTGTATTTATATTCTTATTTGTATAAGTCATGTAATAGTATAGGTTCTTTGAGTTCTGGCCGGAGGCCAATTTGTTTATATTTTGTTTTTTTGAGTTCAGGCCTGAGGCCTTGATGTTGTGTTTCCGGCCTGAGGCCGAGATGATTGAGTTCTGGTTGTATGTGGATGCTGGCTACGGGCCAGGTTACATGATGTTACGAATACATCATGCCGAAATTTCGTTAGAAATAGAGGCTTATGGAGATGGGTTCTCCTGTCTCCTGGCGGTAGCATTCCTGGCTTAGGCGGGATTTTACAGTTTTAGCCTACAGATGTGATGAAATTAAAATTTGTACAGTTTATTTCTCTTTTAATTTTAGTTATTTTGTCTTTATTTTTTATTTTATTTTTTGAATAATTCTTCCGCAACAAGCTAATGTCCTGAAGTTTTGAATGATGAAAGTGGCATAATAATCTGCACATCAATTGAAATGTGAAAAGAATATTATGAGTGCCTTCATTTTAGGCTGATTCTCTTTTAACCTGCATTTTTGAAGTTGTAATATTTGAGGAATTATTATCTCTTGCTATTATATTTTGTAAAAATTAAGTTTATTTTTTGATAATCTATGGAGAGTAAGCAAATATTGGAATTAAGTGATGATGAATGTAACAATGTAATTAAAGTACTCATAAATTAAAATTTCAATTCGTTCTCAATGTCTTATCAATGCCTTCTTCCTTAATTGCACTAATTAATGGGGATGGTTATGATTTACATTTTTCCTTCCCATAATAGTGCAATACCCATTAGTGGGTATGATGTTATATAGTTTTTGACAATTTTAATAAGCTATTGCAATTTTGCTAAATTCTGAACTAGTATTCTTCAAAATGAACAAAAATATTGCTTCTTTTATGTGGCTAATCAATAATATTAAAAACAAAACAACAAAAGATAATATTTAACTATATGTAATATTATATTGTCAATCATTATAAGAAGTATTTATTTCTAAATATAGTTTTGATATCTCTAAAACTGATGATTGTTGTCAAACTCGGGTGAAAGAGGAGAAATCGATAACGATCCAAAACATTGACCAGGAATGCATGGGTGATCATAAAAATAGTCTGTGTCAGCAACTCCAGACTTCTCAGTCACACTTGCTTCCTAATCAATAAATTATACAAACATAAGTGTTTCACGACAATCAATAAATAATGAAACCAACACCAATATGTCAATAAAGCGTAAAAAACAAACACTTACGGGTATTGATGATGGTTTGGCAGAAATTGATGAAGCAATTGGCTTCGATTCTTCCATAATTGTGCTTGAAATAAGCATGCTTTCACTGCATACTAGCATAAGTAAAGCCATAATGAAAAAATTAAGACTCTTTGACATTTTTAAATTCAAAACTTACAGAAGATCTTAGATAAAAATAGAAAGATAAAAGCTATAAATATAGAAAAGAACAATAAAGGATGAAAATTGTGAAATAAAATGTAGCGGGTCAACAATAGTTAAATATTCCATGAATGAGCATTGAATGAAACATGCTAGTTACTAAATTTCAAATGTTACAAATAATTACTCAATGGATCAAATACAAAATATAGGTATGCAAGCGTTTTTACATTGGTATGTTAATTAATTTTACTTCTTGATGTACGATGAAACACGAGCTTGCATTATAGACATATAGTGCTACATTCAAACATCTTATTCCAGATGATAATGAAATATAAAAAAATCTAAAAAAATTAGTTGTTCTTTTTGATATACATATTTAGCGATATTTAATTTAAATTCAGTATTTGCTTTTAATATCATGTCGTGTTAATCGTAATATCTAACTTATTTAATCTTTTTTTAACTATTAGCCTTTTCTATTATTATAATAATTTTATATATTTTCTCTTCATTTATTAGCCAATTTATATTTTTCCTTACTAAAGATTGCCATGAACTATATTTTTCATAAGCTGACTAGAGGGAAGCGACTTGGAACCATCCTACTGACTTAGATGGATAGTGCTACGACATTATATTTGGAAGCTAATCAGTTATACCTCTTCTTGTATTCTGAAATCCAAGCTTGCATTACATTATATTTAATAACATATGGTGTTACATTCAAATTTATTATCCTACATGAAAAATGAATTTTAAAAATCTGAAAAAGTTTGTAGTTACATTTTGATATATACATATTTAAGATAATTAATTTGTATTAAATATTGAATTTAATATCAGGTCGTGGTAATTGAAACATCTATTTAATGACATCATTTTTAATTATTATCTTGTTCTGCAATAATTTTATATTTTTTTCTCTTTCTTTATTAGCCAAGTTTTATTCTTCTATTTGAAAGGTTGCCATGAACTATATGCTCTTACAAAATTAGACAAAATTTATATATACTGCGACAAGTTTTAGATAATTTTATGTCTTTCATAAGCTGACTAGCAGGAAGAGATTTAGTAATATCCTATTGACTCGGATGGACAATGTTATGGCATGTGACTTTTTATTATTAATGTCACACTAATCAAATAAGTATGTGATTTTTTTGGAGTAAGTCCCATTTGATGCCTTGGAATTAGTGTGGCAGAATGACTCTTACTTTATGATTTTAATTGCTTTGATTAAATGTGACAGATTGAACAAATAACGTGCATTTACGTAAGTAGTGGTTTGAAAGTTGATTATAAAAATAATAATATAGAGTCGGATATAAGATTTGAAACAAATTGCTTAATGTTCCATTTGGTATTAATGCTCTATTGGCATTTTAGCCTACAGATGTGATGAAATTAAAATTTGTACAGTTTATTTCTCTTTTATTTTTAGTTATTTTGTCTTTATTTTTTTTTTATTTTTTGAATAATTCTTCCGCAACAAGCTAATGTCCTGAAGTTTTGAATGATGAAAGTGGCATAATAATCTGCACATCAATTGAAATGTGAAAAGAATATTATGAGTGCCTTCATTTTAGGCTGATTCTCTTTTAACCTGCAGTTTTGAAGTTGTAATATTGAGGAATTATTATCTCTTGCTATTATATTTTGTAAAAATTAAGTTTATTTTTTGATAATCTATGGAGAGTAAGCAAATATTGGAATTAAGTGATGATGAACGTAACAATGTAATTAAAGTACTCATAAATTAAAATTTCAATTCGTTCTCCATGTCTTATCAATGCCTTCTTCCTTAATTGCACTAATTAATGGGGATGGTTATGATTTACATTTTTCCTTCCCATAATAGTGCATACCCATTAGTGGGTATGATGTATATAGTTTTTGACAATTTTAATAAGCTATTGCAATTTTGCTAAAGTCTGAACTAGTATTCTTCAAAAGGAACAAAAATATTTCTTCTTTTATGTGGCTAATCAATAATATTAAAAACCAAACAACAAAAGATAATATTTAACTTATGTAATATTATATTGTCAATCATTATAAGAAGTATTTATTTCTAAATATAGTTTTGATATCTCTAAAACTGATGATTGTTGTCAACTCGGGTGAAAGAGGAGAAATCGATAACGATCCAAAACATTGACCAGGAATGCATGGGTGATCATAAAAAATAGTCTATGTCAACAACTCCAGACTTCTCAGTCACACTTGCTTCCTAATCAATAAATATACAAACATAAGAGTTTCACGACAATCAATAAATAATGAAACCAACACCAATATGTCAATAAAGCGTAAAAAACAAACACTCTTACGGGTATTGATGATGGTTTGGCAGAAATTGATGAAGCAATGGCTTCGATTCTTCTTCATAATTGTGCTTGAAATAAGCATGCTTTCATTTCACTGCATACTAGCATAAGTAAAGCCATAATGAAAAAATTAAGACTCTTTGACATTTTTAAATTCAAAACTTACAGAAGATCTTAGATAAAAATAGAAAGATAAAAGCTATAAATATAGAAAAGAACAATAAAGGATGAAAATGGTGAAATAAAATGTAGCGGGTCAACAATAGTTAAATATTCCATGAATGAGCATTGAATGAAACATGCTAGTTCTAAATTTCAAATTTACAAATAATTAACTTCAATTACTCAATGGATCAAATACAAAATATAGGTATGCAAGCGTTTTTACATTGGTATGTATGTTAATTTTAATTTTACTTCTTGATGTACGATGAAACACGAGCTTGCATATAGACATATAGTGCTACATTCAAAAATCTTATTCTAGATGATAATGAAATATAAAAAATCTAAAAAAATTAGTTGTTATGT